>MUZC01001782.1:44846-77444 GCA_002072015.1 Radix auricularia | reverse complement strand
CCCCCCCCCCCCCCACAAAATGAGACAAAACATATTCGAAATTTACACTCACAATTATTAACAATTAATATGCTTTTATTTTGTTATCGATAAATAAAGAATATTCTCTTATAAACAACAAAAGGGTATACATCAGTAAACATCTTTATACATTTACTTACCTACTTTCATAGTAGAGAAATCCCATATTATATTCTCCAAATTTTAATTATTTGTAATATCTTGTTCTATCTTTAAACAATATTGCAAGATTGTGTAGTCTTAAATCACTCATTGTGGAAGGAAGATAATTTTTTAAAATTAATTGCAGTTTGAAAAAGCTCCTTTCATAACTAAAAACACTGATAGCGATTTTTATTGTTGAAAACATTCTTAGCAAAATTATAATGTTGGGTACAGAATTTCCAATCTATACAATTGAATATATTTTAATACATCAAGGGGGCATTCCTTTCCCCGTTATTTTCTCACATAATGCCTCTTCTTGTAGTGTAGGGCTGGTCTTAAGCCACTGCCACCTCTGCGTCAGCAGTGGGTTCACGCTTTCATCGGCCCTACCTATCTTAATTTTCACTTATTATCCTTATTAATAACCTATCCCTACCCAAACTGTGGCCCGTGCATCCATTTTTTCTTATTAAGCTGCATAAGGCCCTCAATTGCAAAGACTGGCCATAAAAACCTGGAAACTTGTTCGTACAATATTGAACTGTTCTTTATCAATGATAATTAAGAAATGTATTTGATGATACAATTTTTCAATTAGTAGGTTTCATGATATTATATACGACTATTTTTTGCACGGACGTGCAAATCCTTAGCGGGCTCTATTATTTATTAAAGAAATCGGGTTCCCATAAATTGAGATACTATAGAAAATAAAAATACTGCATTAAACTGAGTAAAGTTCAAGCACCTTATCTCGTTTTTCTAGTTACTTCTTCAGATGTCAATTTTTTCCAAGACGCTTCAAATTTTTAAGTATGTCTTTTTCGAAATTATTTATGTTATAGCGATGTTTATTAACGGATAAATTTAAATATTTTCATGTTCTAGCACTAAATCTTAATAATTTTCTATAAAATAAAAAAATCCAATTAGTTACTCATTACTTTAGTTGGATAGGCGTTGCATTTTTAATGAATAATAATATTTTAATGAAAAACACAAATTATGTGTGCTACATTAATGCAATAAAAACATAATATATTTAAGTTTTAGTAAGTTATCTTCAAATATTATCTAAAACTGAAACAGTAATATAAATTACTACTTGCAAGTAAACATAATATATGAACCACCATGTCATGTTGGTATTGTTAGCGCATCATTCAACGCATGTCGAAATTCCACGCAAGAACTGTCGTGGTGATATAAATCGTACATATTATTCAGCCCAGTGGAATGTGTTGTTTTGTGTGCAGTTTTTTTTTTTTATAAAAGCGCGATTTGTGACGCATACTTCTTAATTTTCCAAATAAATCGATTCCTTTTCTAGCAATTTTTAATTTTTGAATGTTTTGCGTTAGTTATAACAAACACTACGTAATCAAACAGATGTTGCGTGAATCAGTGAAGATTCGAAATTAAAAATATTTTTGTTTCACCTTTGTTTCCCCCTTCAAAAGAAAAAGGGCGGTTGTCGGAAATGGCTATATTTTTCAAATAAATGCCCACAAATGCCGCCCTTGAGATGACTGCCGCCCGGGGCGGACCGCCCCCACCGCCCCCCTAGCTACGCCACTGGCTATGAATATCATCCCATACAGAAAAATAAACAGTTTATATATTTATACTTTTTTTTCATCTTTAGGTACGAAGTTTCATAAAATGTGTAATTTATATGTGAAAATTGTCTCATTTTTTATTTTTTAAAATTTTTTAATTTTCCCTTTTTGTTGTGTTTAGTGATAAAATAGTATTTTATTCTTTAAATTTATTTAACGTGTGTAAAACCCAGTGTGTTTGAATCCAAATACCATTCGTGATAAACCGGCTCTATAGCTATAAATGTATTTGATATTTATTTTTTTTAAATTACATGTTCATCTTATTTAATTTTCAGCTTATTTACCCAAAAGTAAATTCAGGACGAAGTTTTATATTCCAAACCAAAACACCTGACTTAAATTATCGAGGACAGAGAGATTCTTAACAAACAATAATTGTCGAGGAGGCGTCTTCGATCTTCACACTAGCACAAAAGAAATTAAAACCCTATATACATTCCACAGAAAAATGTAATTTACAAGAATGGAAAAACACCCACTTTATTACACACACACAAACATTCACACACACACACACACACACACACACACACACACACACACACACACAAACTTCTGCATTGAATCATATTTTGACTGCTTTCTTGTTTTATATATGTCACTCCTTGAACTCCCCCTGACTGTTAAACACACGGACGAAGTTGTGTTTATTTATGGCTTGCGTGAACACCTGTGACACGTGGATGTAATTAGTAGCAGACTAATACAAATGTTATATAAGGAGATAAACTAAAAATGCATTTATTTAATAAAGATATATTGGATCGCTCTGCAATTTCGATACAGTCCATTGTCATTCAAGATGTATCCGTGGTAAAAATTTTGAAATCTCTAGGACTATCAAAAGGGTATAATTTTACGTTGGAAAATTTGAAATTTTGCGGAAAGTCGGACACTGTGACAGACAGGAACAAAAGCAAGTTCATAAACACGTGGTACTTAAACCGCATTATAGTAAATTCAAATAGTGGAATTGGTTTGTACAGAATTTTATTGAATATGCCCTTAATGTTAACATGAATAAAAGGAATCGGATAATTGTACATTTTTGTTAAATAATATAAAATTAGTACGAGTCAACTTGTAAGGACTTTTCTAAATCTCCAAAGTTTACTGTACCAAGCATATTGCTCCATTACGTTGTAAAATGTAAAGAATTTTGGGTGTTCAGACAAAATATGATTTTTTTGAACACGGTTTTCAAAGAAACGAAAGTTTTCTTCTTGTGATGAAATTCTATTTAACAACTTCTTAGCACTCGTAAGGAGAATAAAACTAAACATATTACAATGAAATCATGTCACTTAATATTTCTCAAATTGTGTCTGAGTCAAGCTAAAGCATTTTTCAATTGCCAGCGGGAAATCCTAAAACATATTTTTGTTTCTTTTGTAAAAATGCATTCAAGATTTACTCTGAATAACAATGAATTAAAGTGGGCATTATTGTAGCTAATTTGGTCAATTACTCATATTGATACCTCAAAAGAAAAAAAAAGAAAATGACATTGCGAAATCATTTCATTGGATCGAGTCACATTTTCGAATTTATCGAAGCATTATAGGCTGCACTTTGGAGGAAAAAAAAACCTCTTCCAAAACTTAATTTATGGAAATAGCAGCAACATAGTTATTTGTCACGGTTGACACACACACACACACACACACACACACACACACACACACACACACACACACACACACACACACAAGCACACGCAAAGTGTTTAACTGCCATTGATATTCATAATAATTAGGTAATTTATAAAGTGCAATGTCCCAGTAAGGTATTGGGCTCGCATCACTTTAAATGAAATTAGCAACATGCGCATATAAAAGAAAATAGCATTCATACCATAAAAAAACCCATTTATTACATTGCATGAAAACAAAAAACTATGCTGTTCATTAAAATATATGTTTATTGTAAATTTTTAAAAAAAAAATTTGAAAAGATATGTTGTAAGTCCAATTTTTAAGGATTCTATTGTCTGATGCTATGGATTTGTAATGGTAGAGCATTTCATTGTTTAGCTGAATAAAAAAAGAACATGCATATCTTAGTAAACTTAGAGAATGCATGTGTCTGCAGAAGAACATAGCTGACAAGTATGTGAGTAGAATGACTTGGAAAAGAAGTTGTGACAAAGATCAGCCCGTTGTAATCAATTATGACTTGTACAGGTAGCCTATGAAATGAGTAAGGTAGTGGAGTAACATGATTATTATTTTTTGTTGTTGTTTTAAAGAACTAGTCTGGCAGCGGAATATTGAACTGTTCTATTTTTTCAATGCTTTATTTTAGGCGCACCTAAAAGAAGAGAATTACAATAATCAATACGAGCTAGAACAAGAGTTTAGACTAGAGTTTTTGTTGCACTATTTGTTAAGTAGGGGCCGATTGAGCTAATCTTACGGATGGCAGTGTAGGCAGTTTAAGTTGTTGATAGACATTTTGTCAGAAATATGGGAGTCAAAATACCTAAATGATTTTTTGAATAGCATATAACTAGCCCCCTGAATAGAATTCAGAAGAGTCAAAGTACTGCGAGCTTAATTGTTGCAAAAGATTAGTGTTGTCATCAGTCACTACCCTTTCGTTGCACCCAACAATTTAAAGAGTGTAAGTATATCAAGATATCACACAATGTCAAGAAGCCATCAGTTACGTTTTTAAGACAATGAACATGTGCAATATCTTCATTAAGTATAGCTATTACTTTTGCCATTATATTAGTAAGACTTACAACTTTATAAATTTTTATCCTACATATATATTTACCTAGGCACGTAAGTTAATTTACTAATAATATGTCTTTATAGATATATATAACACAACACATTCAATAGTTTAATAAGTAATTGATGTTTGTTTTCGTGTGATACAAATTATTCAAGTGTCATTTAAAAAGTGTTAGTTATATCATCAGATGTTTTATGATTTAAATACCTGAATTTGCAGATACCTATTGCAGAAATAAAAGTATTTGAAAGATATCCATTTCAGCTTCTAAATATTCAAATATTTTTTTAAGTATATACTTAGTTACAATTTGCTATACTAGGTGAGCTTGATTCAACGTTTTTCTAAAATACTAATATTTATTAATTATGTTATATTCGTTATAAAGTATAAAGTATCTAATTTTAATTGATTTTCATATGATTCATCAAATACTTACAATTAGATGCCGGCGGCGTAGCATACGCTGCAGATTTTCTCGTAGATTGTACAAAGAAAGTGGGGTGGTGGATGAACAGACACGAACTACACCACTATGAAATAAGAACAACGCGAATGAATTTTAGATGCGGTATAACTGTGACGCAGTGTTGGTCTGGAAGAATGTGCACTTTGGTTAGCCATCTAATTTGCATAACCTGATAAAGGTCATTCGTCATGCATATTCACACTCATCTTTGGCTTGTTATGATGTTCGAAAAGATAGTAGGAAATGAACGGGCACAAGCACAAACATTTTCAAAAATTAAAATAAGTAATGTCTTAACAGGGGATTGAACCTGCGATCTCCGCGTGTTAGGAGAATGTTATAACAATTACACTACGAAATGCAGGTTGTTTTGTTGTTCTGAAATAACACACTAATTGACTTCAATTCAAATAAATTTTGAAAGTTTACAAACATTTCTTGCAATTTGATTAGTCGGTGGGGCCAGAGGTCAGACAGCTTGCTACGTCCTGTCCGGCATGGCCGGACCATTTAGAGAATTATATATATATATACATACATATAGAATATCACCTTTCTATTTGTTATTATTTGAATGAAGTATAATATGTGCTTATAAATTTTCAGTAAATGCATGTTTAGTTACCCAACGCCGGTTAATTTGAAATGTTGCTTTTTTTAAAATCAATAACTCAACACGTAGCACTATTATGCATAGTTTTGATGATGCTGGCAATGCAACGACGTGCTTACAGTCAATCTTGATTGTTCAAGGACTGTCATTAAGATATCGCAACATAATCGTAATAGTCTATACGACTTCAAAAAGAAAAAAAAATCAGACTCATTTTTTCTTTTCTTAAGTTCATGTCTTATGCGATAATTTTTTTTTTACTTGAATGTTTTAAGGTCTGAAGTAAAAAGTTTTTTTTTAGCTTAAATAACTCCATGTAGAGGCAGCGGCGTAGCTAGGGCCATGTACGCCCGGGGACATGACACAAAATGTGCGCCCCTTTTTGGACCGAATGATTCTCGTGGCTAAGTGAGCTCCCAAGAAAAAATTGTAATTTTACTGTCTATATGCTTCATTTTCAAAGCATCTGGTATTTTAAATCAAATAGATTACATATTTATATTTCTCTATACATCTGCATCCCACCTGGTGTCAGGTGTCATATTCGTATGTTCTGATTTTTTTTTCCAACAGCTCCACCTGTTCTTCTAATTCTTTATAAATTGCTATAACAATTTCTGATAGTGCACTCCAACGTGTTTCAGAAACCCACTTTTTATTGTGATTGTAAAAACTCTTTTTAATTATTCCCGAGATGTTGAACGGGAGAAAACATAACTTTATTCTTTCAACTGTTTAAAAAACGTAATAACAAATTGATCCTGTCTAGCTGAGTGTACTCTTTCTAAGTTTAAGCTGTGGTTGCCACAGTTAATGAACAATGCTCAGTGATTTCTAGTACATATTCGCTGTTGAAGGCCAGATATATTGTCCAGTAACTACAGCGGCTTTGTCATAACATTATGACCGACAGTAGGCTAGTGGTGTGATATTAGATTACAGTTTCACTATGATAACTTTTTGAAGGTTTGCTGCGTCTTTAAAATGTATCTGTACAAAACCTAAAGTGATTCTTTGATAGCTAATTATTAGTATGAAAATCAACATCCAAAAATATGGTGACTTACGCTTCTCCTGGTGTCCTAGATCGAGTAAAATATCGTAGTACTTGTTTTTTATGATGTCACTCAAAAGCTGATGGATTTCCGCTTAAAGATACTGAGCCTTGATTTTCTCGGGCATTTTGTAGGCTGTGTAGAGACAGGAAAGAGAGGCGGTGTTTGATGTTTCATACAAAGTAACCCAACTTGATTTGACATACCAATACAAGCCCTTGAGAGGAGACTTTCCTTCCTCCCAACTGTACTCCCTAAAGTGGGATTAGGTGAGTAAGATTTTTCTTTTTAAAAAGAGTAGCAGCATGCAACGAAGGTACATGAAATTTACCACTCTGTAAGCATGTGGTTTTCAACATGTTGAGATTGAAGGACCATTTGAAAAATGTGTAGTTTTGCTACGGACCACTAATTAAAATTGTCCAACTGCCGTGTCGGAAAGTTAGATTTGAAAAACTGCTATATTAATTTATTTAGTACGACGGATGTTTTGCTTTTATTGTAAGCAAATCCATTTTCGCAAATTTGCAAAGGCAAAAAGTATTTTAAAATCTTTCTGAGACAGTTCGTAATGCTCCAAAATTTTATTAAGCCCACTTTCTGATGCAACATAATCAAATTAGTCAACATTTAAAAAAAAAATTTTCAGCATTTCTGATTGTGTGGTGATTTTGTATAATCGATCAAACATCTCAAAAGTACTTTGAAAAGAACTTCTTTTTCAAAGATAAAGTTTCTTCGTAAAAGCTGACACTTTAAAACTGCGAGAAATATATTGTGCGTTTCTTTCCTTGCCGAGTTGAATTATGAGTATTAAGTTCTTCAAAAATTTTAGACCAGTAAGTCAGAACAGCAACCCTTAAGCCATTGTTCAAATGATCAACAAGCTATGAGTATTTTCTACAACAAAGTCTCTTACGTCATCAGGTATTTAAAACAGCCTTAAAACCTGCGAACTTGAGAATACATGAGTAGCTGTTAATGTTCAAAATTTCTATTCGCAGGAAGCAAGTGATGAGAATTTAATGGACGAGTCTTGTTTAAATTGAAAAACTTATATCTATGGCCTAATCTAAAATATATCTTAGACCTGCGTTGATTCTTTTACTTGTTGGTCTTTCTCAATGAATCAAATAATGCCTAAATGTTATGCTTTGCTCAAGGACCTTCTGGAACAACTTCGAGGGTCTCTAGTGGTCCACGGACAACAGGTTGAGAACCATTGCTTTAAGCCTCTTCTTTTTCTAGTCTGTGATATTTTGTTTGCTTTTAGTATCTTCTCTGTCTGTATTATTAATAGAATCGCATTTGACTTTTGCTGCTCACCCTTGTTTCTCAGCAACTCACAGTTTTTTTTATTAAAAAACAACAACAGCGACATCAGCAATAACATTCTTTATGTGTCTTTTACTTATTAGTAGAATGGCGCCCCTTAATGCTCAATGGGGGCGCAAAAATCATGCTCGCCAACTAGTATATAATGAAGATATTGATGAAGCTCAAAAATTCAACTTTGCGAACGTATTTGGGGCATAATAGTTTACTTTAAAATTTAGTACTCATTTTTGCGCCCCCTAACGTGGCGCCTGGGGGCATTTGCCCACCTGCCCCTCGCTACGCCACTGTGTAGAGGATTCACTCACTTCCGGGTGACACAACCTTCGCTAAGATTTAAGAGGGGAAAAATTAGGGATTATTCGTTTTACAAAAAAAACGCCTGTATCAAGGTTAAATGTTCTGAAATGAATAATGACTAATTTTATATTTTGACTATTTAATTTATTTCGCGTCTGTTAGTAAGCTACTTGAAGTGTAAATTTACCTTTTCAAGTATTTTAAATAGATAATTATTTATATTTAACAAGTAATCATTTCTCTGCTTTTTTATTTTGAACATCATAATTAAACTTGGTATACCTTATTTATTGTAAAACCGTTAGAAATGTTTGTATCATTTACTGTCATTACAAGTTAGCATGTATAAAAAAATAATAATCAATTAAATTTTTATAAAGATAATAATTAAAATATTGTAGGTGTGTTGCGATGTTTATACGTTATTTTTAAGGTATATTTAAATATAAAATTCAGCTGTAAGTAAAAAAATGTATCCTTTAAATGCCAATTATACTGTTCTCTATACAACCGGGGACAAAACTGCAGTTAACGACCCACATGCGGCTCTTATGTGTTGACATTCGGCTCATGAAAAATGTATAAAATGTATGTTACAAGTCTTAGAATTATCTTAAGGTTTACAAGCCAAATTTAATGACAAGGTGTGCTTCAATTATATTCTCGGCGTTCTTAAAAATAATTGTGTACACTCTACAATGAATTTCAGTTACTACAGGTGTGACTACCACTGATCTCGATACAGCATGAATAACTAACTATACAAACAAAACGCTTACTTAAACACACCATTATGTATTTTTTTCTGTCTTTGACCTAGTTCTGAATTTAGCATACACATCTTAACTGAGGGATATGTGTCTAATATTAAGACTGAATACATTTTCAACGTGTCCGAAACTACACATTTGTTTAAAAACTATTGTCAGGTAAAATGGTTGTGATTTTATTATATAATAAAGGCATTGACGAATGAAATTTAAATTAAATTACTTCGAAGCATAAACTTAGTTTACATTGGTAAGTTTTAAAATAAGCTAAACGTGTAATCATACTTAAGTTTGTATAGAATATAATATCACAAGAAAATCTTTTTGAAATATGTTTACTAACACGTAAAGGATATTCACCTATATTTTTTTAATGAGACAATGTAGCCTTTAATAATGTAGTACGTTTTATGAAAAGTAGAATATGACCATAAAGAAAATAATGTTTTATACTGAATAATATTTTCTACAGTTCAATGGAAAATGCTGCAGCATTGAAAATAAATATTTAATAAAAAAAAAGATATAGCTCTAACTAAAGACATTAGGGGAATAAAACTTTTAATGCCATAATGCATTCTATATATATACATGTAGATAGCATCACGGTATGTCTGAATATTTATGTGTGTGTGTATGTCCTTTACAGCTGACTAAACTATTCATCCGATCGTCATGAACAATTTTTAGACTATTAAATACCCTAATGGTATTAACACTACAGGGGCGCCGGGGCCCATAATGTTATTTTTTGCTTATATGAGCTATATAATATTAGCGTTAACTACTTCCTATTTTGATGGATCTTAACCAATTTGAGTAATTATATTCTTGATAGCCAATCTTGAAATACCATAGGACACTAAACTCGTTATGGCAACTGCTTCGGGGCTGGAGGCCCAAAATAACTGTTTTTTGTAAACGTTTATTAAAGGTCTTGACAAATATTGATAATGGTATCCATTATTATCCATATTCAAATGAACAGATGTTTTGAACTTTATATCTTGCCCTGAATAGGCTCTGGGGCTCTTAATGTTGTTTTTTTTTTGTTGTTGTTGTTTTTTGCTTATATGAGCGACAAAAATAGTTTAAGTTGTAGCTATTTGGTAAATTGATGGATCTTAAAAAAACTTTTCAATACATGTTTAAAATATTTTGCCCATAAAACTTTTCACGATATAGACAAATAATAACAAATATATATATTGTCTTGCAATTAAAATGAACAGATGTATTCAACTTTACATCTTGAACTAAATGGGTCCCACCATGTAATATATATATANTATACTTTAATAAAAGTATGCGTTAAGATTTGTGTAACAGAATTGATCTTAACCAAATTTTTAATACAAAATCTTGGTAGCCCATTTTAAAACGCCAAAGGGCACTGAACTTCTAATGTCATTTCCTATTTGGCCGGGGCCCCCGAATTTCTGTTTTTGGTATAAGCTTAAGATAATTTCCAAAATTTTATTTTTAACAATCTAGAGGAATATATTAATGATGAAACTGAAATAAAATAAACAGCTATTTGATATTGACATCTTGCACAGAAATGGCACAGGTGCCCTTAAAGGCCGTTTTTTCCATATATTATCTTTATAAAAATTAGGTTCTAGCTTAAGTTATTGAGCAAATAATTGATCTTTCCTATCTTAGTACTTAAACTCAAGAGTCTATAAATAAATACTATAGGGAACTAAAATCTTTATGTTCATTTATTGAGAGAAACATAGCTTGAGTACAAATTAACACTCATTTTTTACCCTGGTCATAAAATGTCATTGTTTTTCTTTTTTTTAGCCTTTAAATTATTATTTTATCTATCCATTTGCTATGAAACTTTGACTTTTTTGCACACTACCGTGTAGTTTCTGGCATAGTTTTTTTAAAAACATATAACTCATTTGATTCTTAAATAGTCATTTTTAATAATATCGTTGCAATGCAAGACCAGGTCTGCTATTATCAGATATTATAAAAAAGATAGTGTATGTTCAAATAATTTAATAATTATATCTATATCTATATATATCTATATATATCTATAACTCTATCTATCTATCTGTTTTTCTGTCTGTCTATCTACCTACCTGTCTATCTATCTATCTATCTATATTTCTATCTTTCTATCTATCTATCTATCTATCTATCTATCTATCTATCTATCTATCTATCTATCTATCTATCTATCTATCTATCTATCTAAATATCTATCAGACGTATTTGTTGTCCGTCAGTCTGTCTGTTCCTTAATAACTCAAGATCCAGACAACACAGTATGGTGAAATTTAGTAAACGTACACACAATTATATGGATAAAGTTCTCAAATAGGTTTCGTTCCAAAAATTCACACTCATTGGCGCCGGGGGCCCAAAATTTTTTTTTCCTAATTTGAGCTTTTTAAAAAATGAAAATCAACAATTTTTCTATTTCTCGAGGAGACAGAATCATGAAATTTTAGGAAATTGTTGAGTACACTTCTGCAATGGTAACAGGCAAAAAATATTTTTAAATTACCTCTTTTTGTGGGCTGGGGACCCAAATTTAGTTTTTCTCCTAATATGAACTATATATTAGAAATAAAAATCACTAATTATCATATTTTATGGATAGGTAGAAGCATAAGAGGAAAGTTGTTAAGTACCCTCCCCCGACGTTATTTTGCGAGAAGCAATTTTAAAACTTCCCACTCATGGGAGCCGGGGGGCCCAAATGAAGTTTTTAAAAACTCATATAACGCTATATAAATACTGAAAATCACCCATTCTACTATTTCCCCGTGTAGGTAGAAGAATGAAACTTTGGGAAGTTGCTAGGTACATTTTCCTAATACTAATGTAAAAAAAAATTCAAACTTACCACTCATTAGGGGCCAGGGGCCCAAATGTAGCTTTTTCTTATTTAATAACTCATTCATAACGTATTCGCAAATTTACCTGTAGGTAAAACCATGAAACTTTTGGAAATTCTTGAGCCTACCCTCCCGACAATAATGGTCATCGTTCCATAAATTCCCACTCATGGGGGCCGGGGGCCGTAAGAACGTTTTTTCGCCCGTTCTTTTAAGTATATAAAATTGAAAATAACTAAATCTCCTATTTCCCGAGTAAGCAGAAGCATCAAATTTAAGGATATTATTTATTACATTTCCCAAATTATCACAGGCGAAACAATCTTTAAATTATTACTTTTTGGGGTCCAGGGGCCCACATTTTTTCCCTATATTAGCTATATAAAAATTGAATATCACAAATTGTCCATTTTCCTGTGTACGTAGAGGTATAAACCTTCGGCAAGTTGTTAAGTACGCTACCCCAACTATATTTTTGCGAGAAAGAATTTTAAATTTCACACTCATGTTGTTTTTTCTTATATTAGAAAAAAACTCATCACTAATTCTCCAATTTTCCGTGTCGGTAAAAACATGAAACGTTTAGAAATTATTGAGCAGACTCTTCTGGCAATAATTGTTTTTTTCATGGGATGCCGGGGGCCCGAATTTAATTTTCTTTTCTTAAATTAGCTAAATTGACAAAATTCAGACAACGAAATATTGTGAAATTTAGTAAACGTATTCGACATTACATCATGAAGTTTCGTAAGTAGATTTCGTTGAAATTCCCGGGGGGCCCAAAAACGTATTTTACTTAGATGGGCTATATATAAATTTAAAATTACGAATTATTTTTCTGATTAGGTGAAAGCATGAAATTTTAGGAAATTGTGGTGTACACGCCTGCAGTGGTAACAGGCCAAGGGCCCGAATGAAGTTTTTTTTTTCTCAAAATCACCCATTATACTTTTTCCCATGTAGATAGATGAATGAAACTTTGGAAAGTTGTTAAATACACTCTCCTAACGCTAATTTGCAAAAATAAATTATGTACGCTTTTACAGAAAAAATTATTTAAAACCCGTGCGAAGCCGTGTGCTTGCCTCTAGTATATATATATAATATGCATTTGTTGTCTGTCTGTCTGTCTGGATGTCTAATAACTAAAGATCCAGACAACCCAGTCAACTGAAATTAGTTACACGTACACACAATCATATGGGGAAGGTACTTAAATAGGTTTCGGTCCATAAATTTACAAATTAAACACCTGACACAGAAACTTAGCCGTAACCTCCAAAATAATTATATAAACAGTGTAATAACTAAAGATAACAATTAAACTTATGGTCCTTTATCAAATCTAAAAAAATGGAGCCTTCAGGTATAGCCACACTAAAAGACTCAAATAATAAAACATATAATGATAATGAAAATAAAGCTAATATCCTTAACAAATATTTTGCATCATCATTTTCTGCCTCAGGCGACAAGGAAATTTCAATAAATTTAAGTAAATTGGAAGAAATTGGTAACATAACTGTAGATGAGATAGGTATACATTCACTCCTAAAAAACTTAAAAATAAACAAAGCTACTGGCCCAGATGAATTACCTGCCAGGTTATTAAAAGAATTAAGCAATGAACTGTCCCCAATCATTGTAGTTCTTTTTCAAGCCTCTCTAAACCAGGCAAAGTGCCCGAGGATTGGAAATTAGCCTATGTAACGCCGCTCTTTAAGAAAGGTGATAAGTCAGACCCTGGTAATTACAGACCTGTATCACTTACTAGTATCACATGTAAATTACTGGAACACATAATATATAGCAGAATAGTTAACCACCTTGACAAATATAATGCCCTATGCCCACACCAACATGGCTTTAGAAAGAACAGATCATGTGAAACACAATTGATAGGCCTAATAGATGATCTATCAAAAGGCTTAGATAATAATGATCAAATAGATACAATATTACTAGACTTCTCAAAAGCATTCGACAAAGTTCACCACCTTAGTTTACTCAAAAAACTTAAATACTTTGGAATCTCAGGTCCCTTGCATCACTGGATACAAGATTTCCTATTGGGTAGGGAGCAAACTGTAATAATTAATGGTTCTAAATCTACACCAATAAAGGTTAACTCAGGAGTTCCACAAGGAACTGTCCTAGGTCCCTTACTATTTTTAATTTATATAAATGACTTACCCAACAATATCTCAACAGGAACTAAAGTTAGGTTATTTGCTGATGATTGTATAATCTATAGAACAATCAAGTCAGAACAAGATAGCAAAATTTTACAAAAAGACTTAGATGAATTAATAAAATGGGAAACTAACTGGAGTATGTCCTTCCACCCAGAAAAATGTCAACTGCTAAGAATAACAAAGAAAAAGAAACAAAAAAATTCAAAATATGTCATTCATGGAAAAGAACTAAACCAAACTAAAGATGCGAAATACTTAGGAGTCATAATAAATGAGAAACTATCTTGGAATCTCCATGTCAATGAAGTTATTAAAAAATCAAACAAAACCTTAGGCTTTATAAAAAGAAACTTTTACAAATGTAACAAAGATATAAAACTAAAATGATATCTGACCCTGGTGAGACCTATACTAGAATATGCATCTTCAGTATGGGACCCATCCACCAAAGAAAATATTGATAAGTTAGAACAAATGCAAAAAAGAGCTGCCAGATTCATTACTGGAGAATACTCAAAACTGACAAGAGTAACACCATTAGTTAAATCATTAAACCTTGAAACACTAGAGGATAGAAGAACCAAGAGTAAATTAGTAATTATACATAAGGCAATTAATTCTAATTTAGAAATACAACACAAAGATAACCTAATACAACCCTCAAATAGACATAAAGACAAAAACACCTTTCTTATTCCATATGCAAGAACAAACACATACAAGTTTTCTTTCTTTCCGTCCGGTATTTGGGCGTGGAATGGGTTGCCTGAAGAAACCAGGAAAGCCACCCCTTTATCATCTTTTAAAACTCTAGTAAGAATACAGGACTAAACACAAACCATAGAAATACGTAGGACGCAATAATCTTCTGTACAGAAGGAGCGTCTGTAACATATAAGATAAGATAAGATAAGATCATGGGCGCCGAGACCAAAAAATGTTTTTTCCCTTTTTTAGCTTTATAAAAAATGAAAATAAACAATTTACATGTTTCCCGAGTAGGTAGCAGCATGAAATTTTGGGAAATTGTTAAGTACATTTCTGCAATGGTAACAGGCACAAATATATTTAAATTACCTCTTTCTGGGGGCTGGGGGCCCAAATGTATTTTTTTTCCTTACATGAACTATATATAAATTCTGAAAATCAAATTCTCCTATTTCACGGCAAGGCAGAAGCATGAAAATTTGGCAAGTTTTAAGTACGCTACCCCGACGAAATTTTGCGAGAATTAATTTTAAATTTCCCACTCATGGGGGACCGTGGACCCAATTGTTTTTTTTTTCTTATATTAGAAACAAACTCAACACTAATTCTCTAATTTACTGTGTCGCTTAAAACATGAAACTTTTGGAAATTATATAGCAAACTATGCTGGCAATAATGGCTTTATTTTTCATGGGGTGTAGGGTGCCTAAAATTTTTTATTTTTTAATGAGCTATATAAACAAAATTCAGATAACAAAATATTGAGAAACTTAGTACACGTATACGAAATTACATGTTGAAGTTTCTTAAGAAGATTTCGTTTAAATTTCCCGTCCATATGGGGCCAGGGGCTTAAAAACGTATTTTACTGAGATATGCTATAGAAAAAAAAATAGTTCTCCTATTTATGATTAGCTGGAAGCATACAATTTTTGGAAATTGTTGAGTACACCACCGCAGTGAAATCATGTGAAAAAATCACTTACTGTGACCCGGAGGACCAAGTGTTAGTGTTTGGGATTTTTTACTACTACACGCTTTATAAATACTGAAAATCACCCATCTACTTTTCCCATGTAGTTATAATAACAAAACTTTAAATTTCAACTTATTTGGGGTTTTGGGGCACAAATGTAGTTTTTCCCCTTGTATGAACTATATATAAAAACTGAAAATCACTAATTTTCCTATTTTACGGATAGGTAGAAGCATAACTCTTTTGCAAATTTAAATACGCTACCCCGACGATATTTTTCATCCATTCTACTGTTTACCATGTAGGTAGAGGAATAAAACATTGGAAAGTTGTTAAATACGCTCTCCTAACGCTAATTTGCGAAAATAAATTTTTAACTTTCCACTCATTGGGAGCCGGGGGCCCAAATGTTGCTTTTTCTTATATTAAAAACAAGTTAAAAAAATGAGGGGTAGGACTGCAATCAGGCTTCAACAAAATTCAATGGAAATGACGTAAACAAGGTAAGGGTTAGCCTGGCCGGACGTAACAAAACAGCTAACGATCGTTGTCGTGCCGAATGTCTGAACATATTTGGGCGATTACACAAAATAAACAGTGTCCCGTCTCCCGTCACTTCAATGAACGCGACCATATTGGTGTCAAGGACCTGGCAGTCACTGCTATTGTCTTGTGCACAAACACGCACACGCGGGTCCAGATTGAAGACAGATTAATAGAAAATCACGGTACACTCGCCCCACATGGGATGAATGTTGTATTTTCGTTGACCACCTAGGCGTTTACCCCGCCCACTCTCTAATATATAAACACGCTCTGCCATCTCTCAGTTTCACTTTTTTGGATACTTTGGATTTCACCGCAGCTAAGTTTATTCATTTTATTTTTATTTTCGTTATATTTGTGTATTGCATGTTCATTGATAAAGGCTCTTTTTGAAACGTTCGCTGTTTTGTTACGTCTGTCAGGCTAACCCTTACCTTGTTTACGTCTTTTCCATTTAATATTAAAAACAAACTCATCATTAATTCTCCACTGTACCATGTATTAAATTATGAAAATTTTGGAAATTATTGAGCAGACTCTTCTGGCAATAATGGCAAAAAAAATAATAATAGTCTCACTAATGTGGTGCCGGCGGCCAAAGTGTACTTTTTCTTAAGTGGGCTATATTTACAAAATGCAGACAACGAAATACAATCACTTATTCAGAAAGATCAGGCTACTGATTAGGAGGAAGCATGCAATTTTATGAAACTGTTGAGTACACCCTCTAAGTGGTTACAGGTGAAAAAATATTTGAATTATCACTTACTGGGAGCCAGGGGCAAAAATGAGGTTTTTTTTATATTTTCATTTTTTTTATACCAATAAACGCTATTTAAAAATGAAAATCCCCATTCGAATAATTCCGGTCTAGGTAGAAGTAGTTAAGTGGGAAGTAGTTAAGTACACTCTCCTGACGCTAATTTGAAAAAATAATGTTAAAATTCCCACTCATTGGGGGCCGAGATCCAAATGTTGTTTTCTCTTATATAAAAAACTCACTCATCACTCTCAAATTTACCGTGTAGGTAAAATCATGAAACTTTTGGAAATTTTTGAGCATACTCTCCCGACAACTATGGCAATCGTTCCATAAATTTCCACTCATGAGGGCCGGGGGCCCAAAAACGTTTTCCTCCGTTATTTAAGGTGTATAAAATTGAAAATAAATAAATCTCCTATTTCCCGAGTAGGCAGAGGCATAAAATTTTAATATATTGTTTAGTACATTTCCCTAATTATAACAGGCGAAAATTTATTTAAACTTTCACTTTCTGGGGTCCAGGGACACAAATGTTTTTTCCCCCTATATTAGCTATATAAAAATTGAAAATCACTAATTCTCATATTTCCAGTGCAGGCAAAATCAATAAAAATTTGGAAAGTTGTTAAAATTCTCTTGACGCTAATCTGGAAAAAAATATTGTTAAATTTCCACTCTTGGGGACTAAAGGCCCAAATGTAGTTATTTCTTAAATTAAAAACCGTCTTATCCCTTATTCTCAAATTTACATTATATGTAAAAGACATGAAACTTTTGGAACTTTTTTAGCACACTCTACCAACCAAAATGTAGAAAAATTCTTTTAAAATTCTCACTTATGGTGGGGTTGTTGTGCTAAAATGTATTTTTTTTTTTTTAAATTAGCTATATTTCAAATCTCATATGGTAACATGTGAAAACATATTTAAATTATATCTCTAAGGGGCTGGGGACAAATTTAGTTTTCTTCTTCGTATATTTTGTATATTATATTTTTTCTTTGAGCGATATAAAATGTGAAAATTTCTAATTCTCATATTTCCCGTTTAAGTAGAAGCATGATACTTTGAGAAGTTGAGCAATACATATCCGCAATGGTAAGAGGAATAAAAAGAAATCTCTTCCCTGAGGGCTGGGGCCTAAATGTATTTGTTCTGATATAAAAACAGGCTCATCACGTATTCTCTTATTTCCGTTGGCGGTAGAGGCATAAACGCTTGGAAATTTGTTGAGGAGGAACTCACGACGATAATTAACAACAACAAAAAAATTAACTCAAGCTAATTTTGGGCCGGTGAACAAAATACTTTTTTTCTTAAATGGGCTTTATAAAATTTTAAAACCACTAATTATCATATGTACGAGTAGGTAGAAGCATGAAATATTCGAAAGTTGTTGAGTACACTTCTACGATGGTGACAGGTGTAAAAATATTTATAACACTTATTGGGAGCCTGGTGTCCAAATATAGTCTTGTTTTTCTACTTATATAAGCTATATAAAAATTGAAAATCTTTAATTCTACAATTTAGAATAGTTGGAATTCGGAAAGTTGTTAATTTTTACACTACCAACGTATGTGCAGTCATAACGTATATGCCAGAGTCTTGGGATTGCTGGTATAGAATTTCAGACACTATGCACTTCTGATAGGCAATTGTATTTGACCTGCTTTAAGATAAAGGTACCCTTTAACTTCATGCAAATTAACAGTATAGTACATTTCCACAGAAAACCTACTTTAAAACGCGTGTAAATCCGGGTACTTGCCTCTAGTATATATATATAAATATATATATATATATATATATAAATATAAATGTATACATATATTTACATTTATATACGCAAACAGATAACAAATATTTTCATTAGGTTTGATAGCGACTATTTATAACATTCTATTTACAAAGTTTATTTTTTGTTTTAATAATGTATGCACTAAATGGGACCTTTTTTTTGTTCAACGTCATTACTTTCAATCTTTCAATGTGAAATACAAATTAAAATTTAGGGAAATATGTTTAAAATGAAATTTTATGAAAAAGACAAATTAATTTAATTCATTGGAAGAGTTACACGTGTATTGACACATCTACAAACACTTAGACGAACATACATGTAAAATATGAAAGGTTTGTGCGTTTTTTTATGTGTTTGCGTGCGTGTGTGAAATTTTCAGTCAACAATGTTTCTTAAGGAGTGGAATTTAATACCTTTTAATGTAGCTTTTTCTGTTTTTTATTAGCTTGTTATTTTGTTTTCTTTTTGTTTAAGACAATTCATTGAAAATGAGGCGTTACTGGCAAATAATTTTGAGCTACACTATTGTCGGTAAATTTACTTGTATATAAGTAGCTTAAACAATAGTTTAAATTTATCTAAGTAAAGTTATTCAGATCTTTTTATTTAAAGATGCTAAACATATGTGCTCCCAAATTAATATTAATTGTACTTATCTTTTTTCAGGTTTTTCATTGGCACAATGGGTCGAGCAAAACTCTTCGCACACCTTTGTTTTAAACACTACATCGGAAAATGTAGAGAGTATTGTTTGGGGAAGATATTTTAAAGGCCGATTTTCAAAATATAGTCTTTGTTATGTGTATTTAATAAAATGCGATGATGGTCTCGTTGGCTTTCAAACAAACATGACTTTGGAAGATGGCGTTATATTTAGTATGTTTACTATACAATCCGTAGGATCAGAGCTGCATAATTCTGAATGGGCTAGTTACCTATCTCGCAGCGATAGACCAAATATTCAAACACTTTATAGTCTCAGCGTTTTTAGTAAGTATTGCTCTTTTCGCTTTTAATAATCTTTTTTTTTAAAGCAAACACTAAACACTTGTTTTTCCCTGTTGCCATTGTGGAAGTGAACTGAGCAAATACCCGAATTTTCAGAATTTTACTTTCACGAGAATAGGTGAATTTTCTTCTTTTTTTTTTTAGTCTAACGAATGAAAAAAAAAATTTCGCTCCTGGCCCCCGTGAGTGTGAATTTTAAAATTATTTTCCACCACGTATTGTCACAATTGGCTACCCAAATACTTAGCAAAGTTTCATGCTTCTACCTACACGGGAAATCGGGAAATTAGTGATGAGTCCGTTTTTATATAAGAAAAAATACAGTTAGGCCCCCCAGTAAGGGATAATTTTAATAATTTTTCCCCTGTTACTATTGTGAAAGTGTACTGAGCAACTACCAAAATTGTTATAATTTTACTTACACGGGAAAAAGTAGAAATTGTGATTTTCAGTTTTTTTAAAGTTCAAAGAAGGAAAACACTTAATTTGGAACCACGGCCCACAGGAAGGGATAATTTAATATTCATTTTTTTTTTACCATCGTGGAAATTTACTTAACAACTTCACAGATGTTCAGCTTTTGTTTACGCGGGAAATAGGATAATTAGTTTTTTTTAAATTGTATGTGGTCAATGTAGAGAAAAAAAAGTTTTTAGGCACCCGGCCCCAAATGAGTGATATTTAAAATATTTATTTACACGTCGCTATCGCAAGAGTGTACCCAACAACTTACCAAAAGTTAATGTGTCTACCTACACAGAAAAAGTAGTGATTTTAAGTATTAAAAAATTGTTTTTTAGCCCCCGGCCCCAGGAGTCTGATTTCTCACAGTGTCACGCTTCTACCTACACGGAAAGATACGATAGTTGGTAATGAGTCAGTTTTTAATATAAGAAAAAAAAAGCTAAATATTGCCCCCGGACCCCAGTAAATGAAAATTTAAAAAAAATATTTGTCGGATGTTACTATCGTAGAAACATACTTAGCGACTACCAAAAGTATTATGCCTTCACTTACACGAGAAATAGAAGAATGATTGATTTTCATTTTCAACATATCTCATATAAGTTAAAAATCAAAATAATGGACCCCCTTACCCTAGGGACGGTCACCTTATGTTCAAAGGTAGCCTATGACCTTTTTGAGGTCAAATTGGCGTCCCACGCAAAATTTCAGCACCCTGGGACCAATGATGTTGAATTGTATTGGTAACAAATAAACAAATAAAAAACGTTCATAATTTTATATTAGAAACACACACACACACATCCATATATATATATATATATACATATATAAATATATGTATATATTTATATATTTATATATGTGTGTTTGTGTGTGTGTGTGTATGATATGTAATTTACTATCACAAACAATTTAAACTTTCATGTGATCCAGTTTAAATATTAAACTTTATTTTTATTTGATAATAATGCGAATATATATATATATTTACAAGCAGGATAAACGAGTTTAATGAACATGTTAACGCTTTTGTTTTGAACATTATCCATGTAGTACGAAAAAAAAAGATTTCAATTTTTTAATATTTTTTTTTTTAATATTTTTTTTATGAAAGACACCAGAAGTACAGCGGTGAGAGAAGCTGCTCTAAACGTAGGTCCAACAACAAAATTAGTCTGATCTGGCTTCTTAGGTGTAATTTATAGCTTGAAATTACGTATGTTTTTAAAAAAACGTTGAAACTAATCGATAATCAAAAGACAATCTAACATGTGGTTGATGTCAATTTAATTTAAAATGATTTATTTCACTACGGTTAAAAAAATTATATCAAATTATGGGACGTGGTGGTCGAGAGGTAGCGCTCTCGACTGTCATACTGATGGTCACGAGTTCGAATCCACACGAAGGTGAGGATTTGTTCTCGGGGCCTGAGGAGTCCCCGAGTCACCCAGCTCCGAATGGGTACCTAACTAGACAATAGTTAGGCGGCTGGGGTAATGCGTGGAACCCCTATAGCCGTGGCCTGTGACCGCTGCATCACTTGCCAACAGATCATCTCTCATGGTCTGTGGACGCAATTATCTTCTGCATAGAAGGAGCGTCTGTATATATCTAAGAGATCTTTAAGTTTAAGCAACCCAAGCTTAAATTAATATTTCTAGAAAATTAAGAATCCGTATGCATTTCATTCGAAGTGTCATTCGTCGTAACGCTAGCAACATCCTATTTTATTTCAATCATATTTGATAAAAATGTGTTGTCTTAAACTTCGAATCTTCCCGAAAAAAAAAGAATTCAAAATGTAACTGCTTGCTGGAAAGGGTTTATTTTAAATTCATGTGAGTTTTCTTTTATTTATTTCAGTAAAGTTTGTATTTGCGTTATCAACGAATAACGAAACAATTCACAATATTTTAAAATTATTTATTTAAACACCGTTTTAAAATATATATTTATTGAGACAGAAAAGTATTTGTAAAAAAATATTTTGAAAATGATTTTTTAAATTGTATTGTTGCTATCCTTATTTCACAAAAAGATATGTCTATTTACATGATTGTTGTACGGTTGTGTATAATCGGTATAGAACTAGTAGACATTATTATAATCAGACGTGTATACATGTATCTGAAGTTTATGGGACCGGATAGAGCTAAAAATGTTATGAATTTTTATTCTCATAAATATTTTTCAATTATTTAATTTGACGTTCAATGTTTATAGGAATTACATTTAATATTTTATTTTTAAGCGATCCCACAGGATCCGATGTGTGGTAATGTTACTATTGTAAATGATACAAGCATTCAAATAAAATGTGTCACAGAAAAAGTTTTCCCTGATGCCATTTGTTCATTTTATATCAAAGCAAATGTAAGTATATTTGATAGACTAAAATTACTTTAAATAATTTCTTGAATTAACTATATATGTATATATAAGTATGGTAAACATTTTTTATCTCTCATTTATCATATTTTTGGGGGGTAATATTCCCGTTGTTTATAAACGAACACATTTCATAGATCAAAATACTGTTTGTTTTTCCAATTTTAAAGCTTTTTGTCTCTATATAGAAATTCAACCAATACCGTTCTAGTTTTTTTTGGAAGATTTTTATATCCTTAGCATGGGAGTACTTTAAGTGTCATTCATATTTTTTGTAGAGCTGCGGAAATTATCGATTAATTTCTCGATTAATCGGTAAATTATTTTATCGATTAAAATTATTTTAATCGATAAAATAGTTATTAAAATTAAAGAAATGTTTTTAACAATTATTTCGAGTTTTTAGTAAATGATTAATAATAGTTTGTTTTTGTTTTTTTTTGTTTTTTTTACGTACAAAATTCACCATTAAAGAAAGTTAGAAATTGTAAACTTTAAAATAACCTGTTTTATAAGGACACTGATATAAAAAAAAACTCTGTTTTTTTTAATTATCAAACAATATTAATATTTAAATTCATAGACATTATATTGAACTACTTATATTTAAATACGTCACCTGATAGTATTATATCTTTTAAATTAAACTAAATACTTAAGTTATGGGCATTTTAAAAAAATCATGTTAAGCCTTGTCCCTTTTGGAACTCAGGACGTATTAGCGCATTTTCGTATTATGTATCAGTACTTATGTTAGATATCAGCATTATGTAGTTATCAGTAATTGTGTTTAGCTTTTACACATATTTTTATGAATTTTCTTGTGTAATGAATACACCTGAAAAAAAATTATTTAAAAAGTCATTTCTTTACATTTTATTTTTTTTTTATTTTCTCTTTAATCTAACTACAAGTGGTTGGTGGTCACTGAAACAGGACTCATAAATGAAACATTCTAAATTGTAATCAGCTAATCGCCCGAATACTCCGTCAATTGTTGTTTGATAGATCGTGGGTGCCAATCTTGGTGAAAGTAGTTGAATGTTGAAGCTTGTTTCGAAAAAGTTTTCAATTTCTTCCCCTGGGCCGCTAAGATCTTTATTGAAGTCACCACAAATAATGACGTCAAACTCTCTAAACTTTTACACATATTCTGATGACGTCAACAAAAAAAACGAATACTTTTGATAATACTAAAACTTCCGGCAATGGCAGACGTGGCCTGCGCCAGTTTTATCTCTCGATTCGCAGTGTTTTTTGGTAGTTTTAACGGTTTTTTTTTAATGGATCGAGTAACTGAGTGTTGATGCACAAATGGCAGGTCAGGACATACAAAAAACATATATACATCATGGGTCTAGGACTTATGGTTGCTGAGATCTAGGGTGATGACAGACGGACGGACAAAACGGGTGCAATAGCGCATTCGACTTCTCGAAAATGCGCTAAAAATGCCATAGAATGGCACAAAATGTGAAGGAAAACAACATAGTGAAAAAAAGTGATTATGAGGTCTTAACTTTTGAATCACTTTGGATAAAAAGGATTATTTTTATCTTTTTGTTAATCATCAAAGAATTTCTATGTGGCTGTATTACTATTATAACAATTATTACAATTTAAAATGCCCATATCTTAAGTATTTAATTTTATTAAATTTAAAACACGTACTATTATTATCGGATATATTTAAAAATAAGTAGTTCAATATAATGTCAATGAATTTAAATTTTGTTATTGGTAAATAGTTAAAAACAATGTGTTTTTTATGTCATTGTCCTTATAAAAAATGTTATTTTAAAGTATACTCTTTCTGAATTCCCTTAACGGAGAAGTTTGTACGTAAAAATATAATAATAAAAAAAAAACTTTTATTAATTTTTTATTAATAAATCGAATTTAAAAAAAATATATATAACATTTTTCTATTTTTAATCACTATTTTATCGATTAACATTATTTTAATCGATAAAATAATTTACCGATTAATCGAGAAATTAATCAGTAAATTCCGCAGCCCTAACAAATATAAATATCCTGTTTTTATTACTTCCCTTAAAATTTTCAGATTAATGACGCAACAATCTTTATTTCTAGCTTTAACAAAATTATCGACTAATTAATCGGTAATTTGTCAAAAGTTAACGATTAAATTTAATTTAATTGATAACAGCCCTAATTTTTTGATAACTATAATATTTTTGTTACAGGAATCATCAACTTTACGTCTATTCACTGGGTCATTAAACTATAAAACTGAGGCTTCCAGTGTTAGTGGCTATAATAAAACAGAATGTACTCAGACTATGCCTGCTGACATACTGGGACCAGGATACTATGTCTTCTATGTAGTCATGTACCCAAATATCACATTAAATATAACTGCGGCCATGAAGAGATCAAGTCCATACACAACTCCTCTTGTAATAGGTAAAATTAATACAATAGTACATTGAATGTTCATGTTCCTAATTTTAAGTTTGTAATTATTTTCTCCTCATAAAACTGTGCAACAAAATAACTGTTTTTATTCACGTTTCAGCTTCGCATTTTACGAAATAAGTGCTTCTATATAGAATCCTATTATCATGGTCTCTTTTTATAACATCGGGATTGTAGTAAAATTTAAGATTGCGTGGTGTCTAAGCTATAGCTTGATATAAACAATTGGATCATTCACACATCATTTCGGAGACATCAATATGCTGTTATTGTTTCATTGACTTTTCAATAAACTCAATAGTAAACATTCTAAAGAGCACAAGTTAACATTTCTACATTTTCACTTTGAAAATTTGTGAAAGCCGTCACAAAACTACATAATTTTAAAGATAATAGTGAAGGATTTGTATGTGAAGTTATAGTCATGTATAACTATGATCGTGCTCTAAGTTGAACCTCGAAAAAAATACGTAGTTTTCCTATTAAATGAAAGCTGTAAATATAAAATTTTATCAAAAGCAAAATATTAAAAAAAATCGATCAACTATTACGCAAATAGAAATGATTTTTTTTTAAATAAAAAAAAAGGTCCTTCTTGTATAATTTTTTTAACATGCATATATTCTTCATGAAACATATAGACATATGTAAAGGTGGTTCATTTTTTCCTGTCCATACTAAATGATAATAATATTCTATCTATCTATCTATCTATCTATCTATCTATCTATCTATCTATCTATCTATATATCTATCTATCTATCTATCTATCTATATATCTATCTATCTATCTATCTATCTATCTATCTATCTATCTTTCTATCTATATATCTATCGAT
This sequence comes from Radix auricularia, assembly GCA_002072015.1. Lineage (NCBI taxonomy): Eukaryota > Metazoa > Mollusca > Gastropoda > Lymnaeidae > Radix > Radix auricularia. Next base: position 51,370 of record MUZC01001782.1, on the reverse strand, counting down.
CTATCTATCTATATGTCTGTCTGTCTGTCTGTCGATCTATCTATCTATCTATCAATCTATCAATCCAAAATATCACTCACACATTTATAACATGGTAGTTCCCACCATCAATACATAATAGTATTTCACTACGCCAAAGTCCTGTGGTTCTTGTTTAATTGTGGTCATAGCTATTTTCATATCGTCCACCAACAATTTATTACAATTTCGGTTTTTAAAAACGCTGTTTTAAGCCACATTTCCTGTTTTTTAGACTAGTAATAAAGCCCGTCAATGACGGGAGTAAGAGTTGGTGACATATCAGAAAGCTACAGCTAGAGTTGTCTGGTAGGGGCGGTGCCATCCGTGGGTTGTTAGTTACGGTTCAATTTACTGGAAATACTATCAAAAACAGTTTTTATTTAGATTACATTAACTTTACATCCAAATCAAATGACTACAAAATGAAAATGAAAAGTCATCAGTCGTAACACAGGTCTGTCGGTGTACTTGCTTACGATAAATGTCAGAGATTACTGTACAGCTGTTTCTTAAGAATTTGATGCTCTATTTTGTTATTTGTTATGCAGAAGTTTTTGCAGTACATGGTCGTCGAAAGGTAAGGGATGTCAACCCTCATTTTGTATGTTGGCCTACGTAGCCTTTTGCTGCTCCTGGTGTGTACGGCAGTATGTAATCATTCACTTTTAAATATCAATAAATTCCATAAAATAGACATTTTTCTTGAATCCTGCATCGCTACCATTGACTAAGTAGTTGGTTTTTTTCCGCTGAGAGCTTTTACAGCAACGTCAGATGAAGTACGGACGCTTGAAAAGGCTACGTACAGTTGTTTATGATGGAAGAATGGTATTGGCAAATATATCCCGACCTTATCTATTGCTTGTTGTTGAGACTTGTTGATTGTCATGCCGAAAGCCAATTTGATTTGGAACTGTCGTCTCCGTAAAACGAAAGGTAGATCTGTGTTTGTATGGGCTAGGTCAAATGCTTGTCGCTGCTCCACGGCAAGTGAGTAATTTGACAAAGACGCAGTGTTATTTCAACGATTGTACCACAAATCGGGTCCCATTACAAAGTCATTGCTTTGTGTTGAAATTGCGCAGTAGAAAGATAATAGCTGAAACTTTTATATTTAAAATATTTAGATACCTCCCTGATTGTGAAAGTCCACTTAAGAACTCGACAGGTTAATAGTTAGCATCTACAGGAATGGCCAGTGTATTGTAATTGTATTAAGCCATATTGCTAGAGCTTCCTTGAAGAGATAAAGGAAAGTAACAGGATTTTTCCGGTCGAATATATTCATCAGCTGCTGTAGTATGAAGGTATATTTTCCACCCTCAAATGTGTTTGGTTTTGTCGCATGTAATGAAGCCTGTTGACTTCAGTTTTTACGTACGCATCTACGAAGTAATGCTGAGTCAGATTTCCGGCACTAAGGAACGGGTTAAATCAAACTCTGAAAGTAAGTATGTGACTGTAGTATTGTATTTGGGTTATGTTTGTCGTTTGATTTACGGCTAGGGCTCTTAGTAGAATGTTTTGTAATGTTGCAGGGTGGTAGTTCGTTAACTTTAAATCAGGAGATCAACTTTGTTCCCCGAAAGGAAATAATAAAGGATATACCATAGGTTCAAAGTTTGAGTTAAAAATGCAAAGCCTTTCATTCTTTATGTCAATGGTCAGAGATCTGTAGTGTATTAAATTGTTGCGCGCCCATGGAAACAAATGCCAAATCCCTGTTGATTGAGCGGATGTTTTAAATGATATTTTTGTTATGGTGATGGCGAACGTCTGTCGTGTTACTCTCAATTAAAGGAGAGGCACGGATTGGTTGTAAGTGGACTTTGTTTTCAAGCAGCAATAATTACTTTTTTGTCTTTGGGCCTTTCAGCAAGTAATTATTTAGCATTACAATATTTGCAGCGTGTATTGAAATTGCCCCAACGGTGTTTTACGTGTTATTTTGCGAAAAACATGTTTATGTCCACGATTACGGTATTGCTGCGAGAGGCTTTTGCTCTTCAATGTGAAAGACTATCATTTTCCCATGCGTTTATTGCGTGTATTTCCAGTTGACGGTCGGTTCAGTCATGTTACCTGTTGCGACGCAGAGTTCGACGCCTTGCATTTTTACGCCGCTAAGCTTCTTCAATATCGACGGCGGAATGCTGTCGTTTTGGTTGCATGTGGAAAACGACTAACAGAAGTGATTAACATGATTGACAGACTTCAAGGTGGCATGATATACTAAATGATAAAAAAAAACTGCACAAAATAGAACTGGTTCTCAACGTCCGCGTAAATGTATTCATTGAAACACTTTAAGAACTCTGCATAATACTGAAAGAAATACTAAAAAACAACTGCACCAAAAATAACTCGTTTTGAACGTCCGCGTTAATGTATTTAATTTGTCAATAAGATTAAAAATTTTCTGATAGGCTGTGGCAGTTTTTAAAAAATTTGAGTGACCATCACTATCGATGACCGCACTTAAATTAGCCTTTTATTATATAGCTTAACTCAGCGTAGAACTGTCGTTGCATGTCAAGTTTGCGTAATTCCTGTCTTAGCACAAAATTCTCTTCCGATACGGTAACACAGCAATTCCACTGGAAACGTTACTGGAGAAAGTATGTAGAATCTAAGGCGGATGACATGAACTGACGTCATGAGAAAAATTGTGGCATATTGCCTGTGATTTGGTAGTAGAGCCTCTTATCAGCTAAAAGATGTCTTACAAGAAACTTCAACATTTGATTGACATCATCAAACAGCGACCAAAATACCATCGCCAACATAAGTAACTGGAAAAATGGTGGATGGGGCTGGGTGGCAGGCTAATTACATACTTAGCTGGACGACAACTTGGTATTCTATAGAATGCCAAGGCATGGCTTAGAATCCCTGTATTTCACATTTTGACGACAATACTCACACACACACTTACGCGTGCACACACACACACACACACACGCGCACACATATACATATATATTTCCAAATGCAATCTTGAAGTAAGCGTTTTAATTTCTTAATGCCTTAAAAAAAATGGTAAAATCAAACGTTAGGAAATATAAGATATGTAATGTAATATTTTTTTTTAATGCAATTTGTTTAGTTTCTATGTATTGCCAGAGTAAGAACTATTTAAAACTTAAGTATAAATTATTTAAATGTCATTGTTAAAATTTTAAACTTTGAATAAAAAATGCCCTTTTTTGTCACAGCTTATCCCAAAGCTGCATTAGGGCCAGACTGCCAGGCCAATAACTATGTCAAAGAGAATGAGACAATGAGGTGCATATGTTATGATGGTAACCAAAGCATTTTTCCAACTCAAGTTCGATGGTCGAATGAGGTTAATAACAATAGCACCATGACTTTTACTGCAAAAAGACCGTCTTCAATGGGTATGTACCATTATGTCAATGTTAATTATTAATTTTGTTATTTATAAATTTGATTTGTACGTTTTCTTAAGAATAGCTCTTTAACTACAATAAAAGCATGTATATAAGGACAAATAGATTACAGAAATTAATCTACGTTAAATGTAGAGAAACATATGATTTTAAAAAAATAACATAACATAAATAATACAATAATTTTATTGTAAAAATAACACTTTCTATCAAGGCAGTGAGATAATGTATAAGGAGATATAAATTTGAAATAATAGTTGAATATCAGGATCAGCAATAAAATAAAACTATCTTACACTTATTGATATTTGGCACTTAACGATTAATTTGTATTTAAAAATTAAATTTTGAAGAAAAAAAAAACAATGCTTAATATTCATTAATTTCGATCAAAGCCAAAACATAAAACTTATGATGAATTAAGTCAGGAGACATTTATTAAACGTTATCGTAGAAAATGTATATATCACTGGAATGTCTCCTTTTAAAGTCATATTTTAGCAAATAGCGCAAAAAGACAAGTATGTTGAAATTATTTGGTTAAAGTGATGAACGGAATAACCAGCCGAATTGAACAATCATTCACATGGAACTCAGATTACTGATATGCACAAAAAGGTCATGGCAAAGAAATGACATTATCGGATATATTGTGTCCATTAAGTTTACACCGTTTTAGATTATTTATGTATTCAGAAACATTTATCGCTATTTTGAAACCTAGTAATTTAAACAGAAGAGCTATCGTAATTTTTTTGTCGATGAGTCAGACTCTATTATTGCAATTTGCTTAATATGCTTTAAATTTCGTTTGCTAAGTAGATAAAGTGTTAGAATCACGGTAGGCATACTTTGTCTAAAATTTGAACATTGCCGACAGTTAATACATGAAAACAAACCAAAAAAAAGTTTGTGTAATCATCATTAAATTTATTATTTATCGGCCTTTATTTTATGTTATTATATTTTTTTTACTTTGTGAATTCCAACAATTTGTAAGTTATATGTCGATTAATCGTTAAAATAATTTAATGATTAAAAAGATGAAGGATTAATCGATAAATAAATCGTTAATTTCCCAGCCCTAATTAATATTAATACATTATTAACCATAGAAGGTGCCTTCATAATTTAAGTTATTTGACAACTGGTATGGTATTATGAATTAAACCATATTGTCATTCAGGATTTCAGATTTTTCAATGCACGATCACGAACAGCATCAACTGGACAGATAGTTTGGCATATCAACCAAAAATTGCATGTAATTCAGGTTTTATGTAATGTAGTGCCAGTTAAACCAATCAATTCAGTTTCATTTAATTGGAAATTATTACATTTAATAGTTTCTAATAGCTTACTTACAACATTTGTTTGGTAGACAATAATAATATCTTTCACGTGTGACCTTTTCCCCCCAGATCCAGCAACTGTAATAAATGTGTCCATTCTCAACACAGACTTAGATATCTGCAGAGAAAATAAAGTCAATATTTTAGGAACCTGTTTTCTAATTGAAGGTGTTCCAAAATCACTAGTAAAAGTCTACATAAATGATACATTAGTTGTGAGTACAATCCAAACTAGCTCAAATGTTTACACATTCAACACCTTGCTGACGACTTCTGGCGTATTTACGGTTATATGTAATGCCTATAATCAGGAATATTCAGTGAATTTCACTTCATCGGTTTTTATTGCAGGTAATAGCAAAACATCGTTTTCCTTACTTTAGTAAATTATTATTCATGAAAATATGCATTCAAATTTTAAAAAAAAAATGAAATTACTTTAATCATATTTAATATTGCGTAAGATTTCAGTGCATTTATTGTCTTATAATTTCTGACAAAACAATATCCAGGACCACCAGAGGAACCGGTAATTTTGAAATTTGTAAGAGATTAACCGATATCTTCAGAAACTTCACATGAAGCAATAATCTTGTGTCAATCCAGAGGAGGATATCCCGTTTACAAAATGTTATCTCTTTCCTGTAATGGTGTTAAAGCAGAAGCATCAAGTACGTATATAGACAAATAAAGGCATTGAAGAAAGTATGATATTAATAAATATTTAAAAAAATAAGAAATATATTGACCAAATACAAAATTCAACAAAATTATTTATTATCATGTTATTAATTTATTAGAGTTTACGTTAACATGATGAAGTACTATCTCCTGTGTCAGTGATCAGAGACACTTAAATGGAACACAACTTGAATAAAGATGACGTTACCATTCCTATCTTAAAAACATATTGAAAATTAATTACAAACAGGATAAATTTCAGTTTTTCTATCAAAAATTGTCGAGGATGACTGGAGTGTGTGCAGAGGATTATGTCTTGTCATAATTTGTGACAGGACCTTACTCATTTCCGGAGTTCCATTGTCGCAAGCTATATTCTTATTGTTTATTTTTTCCAGATAGTGACGCAGTTTTTCTATACTTTAATATGACCCGTGTTCCCACTGATTTGAAATGCATATGTATTGTTTATCACGCCTCTAAATGCTTAAAGAATGTCACTACAGAGAAGCTAAGTTTGTGTATGTCTTAGAAAAGAAGCTACATTTAAAAAATTTTTGTTAGCATAATATTTAATTGTATGTTTTTGGTTAAAAGAAATTGATACTTTAGTGACAACATATTCATATTAAATATACTCAAAAACATATTTTGGAAAATATAGATCCATTTGGTTTATATCTTATTAGCAAATAGGAAGTAAAAGATGAACAAAAAAAACAGCTGACGTGATATCATGTATTGTTTAGTTGACTGGACATGTAAAATTTGATTTTTTTACAAATGTTTCAGATTTTAAAGAGTCTTCAAGTGTAAATCAAGTTAATGTAGCCGCTATTGTAGTTGGTGCTACACTTGCTATAGTTATTGTCTCTATAATAGTAATATTCTTTATTATAAATAATTGGAAAAAACGTAAGTGAACTGAGCCAAAACGTTATAGATATATTGAAAAAACAAAGTGTGATTTTAAAAATGCCCTTAAATTTTAGTTCTTAAAATACAGGGTTGAATAGAATGTTGTATATTTAAAGTTTTAAAAATCCATATATATATATAT
>MUZC01001782.1:30206-43011 GCA_002072015.1 Radix auricularia | reverse complement strand
ATATATATATATATATATAAATTTTTAAAAACGACCAAAGAACATTGTTTCTTTTGTAGTCGAAAGTGAGGAGCATCCATATGACGAGGTAAACGGCCTGAAATGAATCACACTTTTGAGGAATTTTTGTTGTCTTTCAATGTATTAATTATTCCAATAATTTTTCTCTTAAACATTCCCCCCTCCCCAACAATATAATATTTCTGGTACTTTGTATTTCATTTATATACTAAGCACCATGTTTAACTTAAGTATGTATATATTTATATATAAGTATGTATAAATATGTGTCCGTGTGTGTGTGCGTGTGTGTATATGTGTGTGTGTGAGTATGTGTTTGTCTGTGTGTGGAGAAAAGGAGACCGAAAAGGCTTATTATGCCAGAGTTTTAGAGTGAGAGCGAAAAAGGTACAAAGCGAAGAGGTATGATAAAAAAAAGGTTTTATAAATGAGCCCACAATTTTAAATTATCATATATAAACTTTTAATCGTGTGTACAATATAAAATCTCAGCTATGTATTACAAATTGTTATAATGTATATAGTCTTATTACATCAGGACATATTTATTTTTATATAGTTCAAAATAATGTATAAGATTAGTAAGACAATGAAAAAGTATTACTCATAACATCCAATACAATATAAAACAGCTGTCAATGTGGTCCACGATAGCGTTTGTTCCATCAAAATGCAACATCTAAAGCAATCACTAGCGTAGAAAAAAAATGTCATATCCATATTGAACACATTTACGTGGACTTTCAAACGAGATTTTTTTTTTGGGGGGGTTCCGTATTTTAGCCTTCATTTAGTACCCTGTCCCATCTTGAAATGTGTCACTCTTGCTATCACCACTTTTAATCCAAGACAACATGCCACCGAAACGATCGCTGAACGTCTTTAGACGGGCTTCGTTGCTTGGTGTTAATAGTAGTTGACACGATTAATTAATTTTTGTAAAAATAAAAAATAAAAATATATATATTTATCAATAATCTGTTTCTTTTTTAAGCCTCTATTTTCCTTTTTATTTATTTGGTTCTGACACTAAAAAACTGAATAATTAATATATATAACTATGTTCATGTATTAATCTATATATATATATATATGTATATATATAAATATATATATATAAGGGCTGCGGAAATTACCGATTAAATTCTCGATTAATCGGTAAAAAATGTATCGATTAAAAATATTTTAATCGATAAAATAGTCATTACAGTTACAGAATTCTGTTTAATTATTTTTTCCGATTTATTAATAAATCATTAATTATTATTAATAGTTTTTTTTAAAGTACAAACTGCAACATTTAAAGAACAGACTCTAAAAGTGTAAACTTAAAAATAACCTGTTTTATAAGGACAATGATACAAAAAAAACAACAACTTTGTTTTTAATTAATAAAAAAAAAAATTAAATTCACTGACATTATATTGAACTGCTTATATTTAAATATATATCCTAGCCGTATTGTATTTTAAAATTAAATAAAATACTTAAGTTATGGGCATTTTTAAAAATGCATTAAAGGGCACAAAATGCGAAGGAAAACAGCGTAGTGAAAAAGCTGAAAATGAGGTCTTAGAAAAAATCATAACTTTTTAACACGTGGGATAAAAAGATGATCTTAATGTTTTTATTAATCTTCAAACAATTTAAATATAGTTGTGTTACTTGTATATTTTAAAATTAATTTGAAATTTTCATCCAAGTTCCTAGCCTTTAACGCGTTATTTAACTCATTATTATTGCTACATATGTTTTAAAAATAACTCAATAAAAGTAGCAGTCCAAAATTCCTTCTTTTTATTACTTTTCTTGAGATTTTCAGTATAATGACGTCATACATCTTTATTTTAGCTTCACAAAATTATCGATTAATTAATCGGTAATTTCTGAAAAGTTAACGATTAAATTTAAATTAATCGATAACAGCTCTAATATATTTATATAATTATATATTTAAAAACACGTTTGGCTCACATTATATTATTTATTTATATCATTTTAAATGAAAGTCATGTTTTGTACTTAAATCGATCAAAGAAAATAAACAATTTTAAACAATAAATATGCTTTAATTTTGTTTATTTTTATTGAAATAGTTATTTGTAAAATGTTATTAAGTGATTATTTATGATTGTTTGTGTTTTTATTTACAACAAATATTTTTTAATAAAAGTTCAGCAATAATTACTAAAAGTGTAACGATTTTTAAGCTTTTAAAAATATCATTTGCTTGCCCGTTTTATTGATGCCGTAATAATTTTAAACGGTTTTTATCTCAATTTTATTCCATTTCCGAGTAGCCTATGCGAGTTAGCTGAATTTAAAATTAATCGAATGTAAATTAAATAAATTAACGATTTTTTAGATTAGAGTGTAGACTAGAGGTGCATATTTTATTGAACAACTTTTTGAGATGTATTTTTCTTTCGCATTGTGCGGTGCATATTATATTGACTAATTTTTTTTAAAAAAAGTTTATGATTTGTAAATGTTTTTGCTAATTTTTCCTACAGTGCGAGTTTTATAAAAATGTTTTTATTACCTTTTCCCATGTTAAAGTAAAGTTGCGTTAAAAGTAAGCAGGCAGAATGTAGTAGTTTTAAAAACATAATTCGGTATCTCTTATACATTTTTATTATTATTATTTATTTTTTTAAAAATTTCATTGTCGTGCGATGCGTATCATAATGAATATTCTTTTAGTAATATCACGTATATAAGTGATTTACAGTCAAACTTTGTTTTTACGGGTTATTGTGAATTATTTAGTTTTTTTTCATTACGTCTTATAATTTAATTAATAATATGTAATAAATATAAATATATATATACTCAAAAGTAGAATTTTTTCGTAATGCATTAAAATTAAAAACATCTTATTAACGTGTAGCTTCTAATACAACATTTAAACACCATTTGCAGAGTTTAGAGATAATTTATATCTAAATTTTAGAATTTTCAAGAAATATTTTCTTCTCTTCAAATTTCTGGTTTCTTAATTCTCAATTATTTTTTTTTTAGCTCTTATTAATACTCGGCTTTTGATTTATTATTAGCACTTGAATAATAAATAATTCTTATCATATTTAAAAGGGCAAACCAAAAATAAATAATAAGTATTTACAAATTCTACGTTTTAATGTTTTTTAAATAGATTCATTTTTCAGTATTAAATAAATCTTATATATTAATAGCAAAAATCTGAATTTTAAAAATATTAAAAACAATATAAGGGTTAAAGGTTATTGTTATATAGTGGGTTGAAATACGGAAATTTATTCACCGTAAGTAAACGTTTATGAAATTTAAATTTAAAGCGTTGAAGCTTTCCATTCCATTTAAGCAGCGAGTATTTTCCCTAAAAATAGGTTTGCAGATTTTTATTGCTTCAAGAAATTAAGCTAACAATTGAGGCCATCGTATGCAATGTGTGGTAATTGTTTAGCTCTAAAACTACAACACCTACTGTTGAGTTCCTCCCCACCTCAATTTTAGAACCTCTGCATTTTTGAGAACTGTTGAGGGTAGGGGTAGGTCCATCAACGCAACAGAGAGGCTGTCCTTGAGATGGACAAAGATCCATGATAGACCATGGAATATTCCATAGTATTAGTATAGGTTAGGACCGCATCCGGTCAAAACAGCGAAAGTTTACATCGGATCGGGTGTGCTTAATTGGACGTTGAAAAGGATACCGGGTATATATACATGCTCGCAAACAACAGGCTGTTGATGATTTACTAAATTTTCTATTTAAATCATTTATGCATCATGTAGTTAAGACAAATTAAATGTTATTAATTCTTTGTTAATATAATTTTATTTTTTCCTGAGTAGCTTTGTTTTTTTATTTTTTTTTTTTTTTAAATAAAAGAGTGTATACGTAGCCTCAGTGAATTGATTTAAATTTTATTTGAAACAAAACTTTTAATTTCAATAAATACTTTATCGAAATGAGATATAATTTAAATAACCTTCATCTTTTCTATTCTGTTTTAAATCTTCCTTTTAATTCATTTTATATATTATGGAGCTAAGACAAATTAAGTGTTATTTATAATTTTTTGTTGATACAATTTTATTTCACTAACCAGCTGTTTGTATATAAATAAGTGCATATGTATGTATTATATACTAATCTTGGTCATTAATTGCTTTTAAATTTTATCTCAATCAAAATTTATAATTTTCATTAAATACTTCATCAAAATGTTGCTATTGTTTTAGGTTTAATTTTTTCTCTATGCATTTATGTAGTTTTTTTTACTTGTGGTCCTTGGATAAGTTTAGAAAATGAAAAAGGGGTCTATGTGTCAAAAAGTTGAGAACCACTGTGTTAGGTTTACGGTTGGACCAGAATAGCTTTGTTGTGAGGTCGCTTTTTTGATACAGTCGCTGTTTTGATACTGTCGCTGTTTTGAAGTCGCTGTTTTGACTGACGCTGTTTTGACACAGTCGATGTTTTGAAGTCGCTGTTATGACTGTCGCTATTTTGACTGTCGCTGTTTTGAACCCGTGCCGGTTAGGACGCGGAGTTTGGCCGAACGTTCTCGAAGCCATGCATGTCAGAGCGTGATTAACAGTTGGTACACGCCAATGACCAATAGGATGAGATCGCTTCGCTGACCCAGGCGAAGATATTGGTCTTTATAAACGGTATCTCAACTTTACACACGTCTCTCTCTCAGAATATTCGTAATACACCAGGTCTGCGGTGTGACGGACGAATAAGATTTCAGACTAGCTGAAGTTGGTTCAGCTAGTTAGTGGAAGTTAAAGTAGTAGAAGTTAGTGGCAGTACGTAGTTATTACTAGTGAGTACTTAGATCTAGTAAGTTGGAGAGCCAGGGGAGTGGCGGAGGAACCATTGGGCTACATCTCAGACAGGAGATCTGGAGCGGAGAAGGGGAGAAGGTGGCCTTGCCTTCAAACGAGCGAACCCTTGCAGTCAGTGACCAGTGCGGGAAGGGGCCGACTGACAAGCATACTGACCACTGAACACAGGACAGAACGGTGCTACGCCTGATTGGCCAGACCGAAGCATAGCAGTTCAACCAGTCCTTTGGCCACGTCCATTCCATGAGGGAAGTGGGGCATCGTAACGAACTATTTGTATCATTGTTAGAGAACTTCATTTAGGATATGTTTAATTACTGATGTACCTTGTATATATGTATATACATGATGTGGGCGTGTATGGGGTGCTAAGGAGGGGTAGTACCTCTGGTTGGGGGACACGTCGTACTCTCTAGGGGGTAGTTCTCCCACTCTTGGTCCCCACTTGACACTCAGCTCTCACCAGTGGCTCCTAGAAAATGTAGCGTGCGCAGTGGCCACACCCCAGACAACAGCTTCGACTGGCTGGCTAAACCTGGTGAGGGTAGCTGTGGGTCTCAAACCCTCGGTGACCTAGGTATGTCTACCTGTGCACGTGAAGACTGGACTCGATGGACTAAGCGGAGGAACCACTAGATGGTCAATTGTCAAGAAGTCGAGTCTCAGCAAAGTGTGGTGGAACGCTAAGGGCATGACAAGACAGACAGGACATCATGGCCATCCACTGCACCCGTCTCCATCACCAGCCGTCTCGACTCTGTCGTGCCTCTGGATCATCATGGTCTCGGGCGAGAGAGCGAGATCGATGAACTGCGCAACTCTTTCTCAATTAAATCCAAGTCACCGCGCAAGTCACTTTTTTATCCATCCCATAACTCTCCTCACCACCAAGTCCTGTGGCGACAGGCAAGCGACGAAGTGGCAGGTGTGGGTACACTGGGAACAGTAGCCGCGACCCTGCACACAGGCGGTCCAGGGCATTGGGTCCTTCTTCACCGACACGGTGGAGAGGTGGAGTCCGGCAGCCCCCTGGGTGACTGAGCAGCCCTTTTTAGGAGTGCACTGCTGACCTCCATGAAATGAGGAAGGGGCTAGAAAAGGTGCCCTAAACATTGCCTGCTCAAGGCTTCCTTAGCCAGCTTACCGCGGCTGGTGGGGACCCTATACCAGAGGTTTTAATATAAAAAGAAATTGAGGATAGTTCCTCTCACATTGGGCGCATGGAATGTGCGCACCCTCCTGGACAGAGATGATGCAAATAGACCTCAGAGGAGAACAGCCCTGATTGGTAAAGTACTCGCCAGATATAACATAGACATCGCAGCCCTGAGCGAGACAAGGCTTGTTGGCGAAGGTGAGCTCTGTGAAAAAGGCTCCGATTACACATTCTTCTGGAGTGGCAGTCCCAACGAGGAGCGGCGTGAAGCAGGAGTTGGCTTTGCGGTAAGGACAACCCTTGTCGGAAAAATGACTGGACTACCCAAGGGACTGAATGACAGGCTCATGACCATGAAACTTCCACTGTTAGCTGGTAAGAAGCATGTCACCATCATCAGTGCATACGCCCAAACCATGACCAACCCAGATGAAGTCAAGGCAAATTTTACGAAGAACTTCACGCACTCATTGCTGACGTTCCAAAGGAGGACAAGCTCATCTTGCTAGGTGACTTCAACGCAAGAGTTGGCAAGGACTACTGTGCCAGAGAGGGAGTACTTGGACACCATGGAGTGGGTCAATGCAACAGCAATGGCCTTCTTCTGCTTCAGAATTGTGCTGAACATGAACTGCTAATCACCAACACGATCTTCCGCCTCCCTACCCGCAATAGGACATCATGGATGCACTCCCGCACGAAGCACTGGCATCTTATTGACCATGTCATCGTTAGGAAGAGGGACAGACAGGATGTAAGAGTGACCAAGTCCATGTGCGGTGCTGAATGCTGGACAGACCACCGCCTCATCCTCTCCAAGCTCAACATTCGTATTGAGCCTAAACGGCGCCCGCAAGGGAAGAAGGCCCCAAACGGCTGAATGTTGCCAAGCTAAAGACCACCAGTGGCAAGCAGTCATTCGTGATTGCTCTGGAGGAGCGCTTAAGATCCAACTCCCCGGAAAACCAGAACGTGGAGGCAGATTGGACATCGCTTAGAGAGCTGATTTACACCTCAGCTACAGAGACCCTGGGGCCCAAGACCAGAAAAAAAAAGGACTGGTTTGACTAGAATTGCGAAGTCATCAAGCAGTTACTGGACGAGAAACACCAACTCCACCAAGCTTACCTCAATAACCAAAAATCCACTTCAAGGAGAGAAGCATTCAACAACATACGTAGAATTGTACAGCAGAAACTCCGTCAGATGCAGGACGATTGGCTCATTAAAAAAGCTGATGAGATCCAATGCTATGCAGACATGCGTAATTATAAGCACCTCTACGAAGCCTTGAGAGAAGTGTATGGCCCAACGTCTTCAGGCTCAAATCCACTTCTCAGCAACACGCTCATCTCAGACAAAGGGAAGCTCTTGGAGAGGTGGGGTGAACATTTTAACAACATCCTTAATTGCCCATCGGCAATCAATGAAGAAGCCATCAATCATCTCCCCCAAGTGCCAACAAACAAGGTACTGGATGGCCCACATACCTTGCTCGAGACCCAGAAAGCAATCTGTCTACTTTCAAGTGGCAAAGCACCTGGTTCAGATGCCATACCTGCTGAGGTATACAAGGAAGGGGGACCAGCCCTAACTGAATGGCTCCACCAGCTATTTCTCTTGATGTGGGAGTAAGAGAGGATCCCGCAGGATTTCAAAGATGCATCCATTGTACTTCTTTATAAAGGAAATAGACTTGATTGTGACAACCACAGAGGCATATCCCTGCTTTCTATCGCAGGAAAGATCCTAGCCAGAATCCTGCTAAACCGCCTCACAGCTCATCTTGACCAAGGACTCCTGCCTGAAAGCCAGTGTGGCTTCCGAAGAGAGCGAGGAACCATCGACATGATTTTTGCTGCCAGGAAACTACAAGAGAAATGCCAGGAGCAGAATTCTGACCTTTTCTCCACCTATGTTGACCTAACCAAGGCATTCGAGACAGTTGGCAGAGAGGGTTTGTGGAAGAGGGCATGCAGGCCAGAGTCCAGGACAGAGGAGAGTCATCTGACCCTTTTCCTGTCACAAACGGTGTCAAGCAGGGATGCGTCCTGGCCCCAACGCTATTCAGCATCATGTTCTCTGACATGCTGACAGAGGCCTTCAGAAACGAAGATGTTGGTGTTAAGCTGAAGTACCGTACGTATGGCAAACTGTTCAACCTTCGGAGGCTTCAGGCAAAAACCAAGGTCAGGACAGACACAATCAGGAACCTGCTCTTTGCAGACGATTGTGCCCTCAATGCTGCCTCAGAGGATGACATAAAACGCAGTGTTAGCTTGTTCTCCAGTGCATGCACTAACTTTGGTCTGACAATTAACACAAAGAAGACTGAAGTCCTTTATCAACGCGCGCCTGGAAAGACTTATGTTGAGCCCATCATCACTGTCAACAACCAGAAACTCAATGCAGTGAAACGCTTCACATAACTAGGCAGCACACTGTCACAAAATTTCACCATCGATGACGAAGTGAATGTCAGAATTGCCAGAGCCAGCTCCACTTTTGGCAGGTTGTACCCGAATGTCTGGAACAGACGAGGCATTACCATTCAGACCAATGTGAAAGTATATAGGGCAGTTGTGCTCCCTACTCTGCTTTATGCATGCGAAACATGGACCGTATATCAACGCTATGCTAAAAAGCTGAACCACTTTCACACAACAAGCCTCAGGAAGATTATGGGCATAAAGTGGCAGGACAAAACTCCAGACACCACGATACTAACCAGAGCTGGCCTCCCCAGCATCTTCACCCTCCTGAAGCAGTCACAGCTTCGCTGGGCAGGGCACCTAACCCGAATGCCAAATGAGAGACTACCAAAGAGACTCTTCTATCGCGAGCTCCAGCATGGCCAGCAGTCCCATGGTGGACAAAAGAAACGCTTTAAAGACACATTGAAAGCGTCTCTGAAAGCGTTTGCAATAAACCCAGACACATGGGAGGTAGCTGCGTTGGACCGGTCCACCTGGCGCCAATCCATCCATGAAGGTGCCAGGACATGCGAGGCAAACAGGATTAACGCCACAGAAAAGATGAGGCAAGCCCTAAAGGCACGTGCTGTCAACCCTCCAGAAGACAATCAACTCATCCAATGTCCTTTCTGTTCCCGAACTTTCCGTGCCAGGATCGGCCTTGTCAGCCATTTGCGCACACATATGCAAAACACGTCTCAGCAACCCTCGGATGACTAAAGTGGTCCTCGTCGATTCGACGGACGAACGAATATGTATCATGTATTAAATATTTTATCTCTATTATCATTTACACATATGCGTTAGATTTAATTATTAATTATAAGTTGTATGTGAACATGTCGATATAGTTATATTATTAGTATAGAATAGTTAGTTGGACATAATATTCAACGTTGTGGACACGCTCTATATGCAATAGTCGGGTCACAGTACTCAATACCTACATTCTGCCTACTGCAAGAGAACCAACTCATGTTGTGTATGTTATCGATCGAATTATTTATGATGACCTAGTTTAACAAGGAAGTAAATAATACTTTAATGGGATATAATATATAGGTCACTAAGCTCTTCATTAATCAAAACACTTGCATAGCTTCTGGATAACACATGTTATGAAATGTGTTTAATGAAAACATATTGGGTGAAAATGTTAGTATTTAACTTACTCTAACATAAATACTTTATGTGTTTTTAATCTCAAAATATAAGGGCTTTTTACAATTAATTTAAATATAATTGGTCACGTTTGATAAATTAGCAAATAATCATTACTTTCGATTTAAGGTAAAAAAGAAATATATTGTTTCATAAGTAAAACTTATAAAAAGTTATTGCTGAAAATCTAAATTACACCGATGTGTCTCCTGCTAATCACAACATAGAACCAACAACGCTAAAATGATATTATATTGTGGCTTTTAAGGATTTATTTAAATTTAATTGTTAACTTTAAAAAAAAAATTAGATTAAGGCTGACAATAAAGATGTATGAGATCATGCAACTGAAAAGTTAAAGGGAAGAAACAAAAATAGGCAATTTTCATTTTTTTTTTTTCAAATTAGTTATTTCTACTGTCTTAAAGACATTTTTAAAATTACAATATCCTGTAATTTTTTATTTTTTTTTTAAATCTACCAAAAAATTCGTTGTGTTAAAAATATTTGCAAACTTATTACAATTACATTTTTTAACAATAGTTTTAGTTTAAATTAATGTTTAACTATAAAATGTAAAAAAGGCGTTACATATTACTGAATACTAAGTTATCATCAAACATAACACATTTATTCCAAGGCACTTGTATGAAAATAAAAAATTCAATAAAAATTTACAATGATTACAGCTGAATAGAAATTGTTTAATGATTAACAAAACAAATATCAACATTTGATCTCAAGGGGTTTGAAAGTTATGATTTCTTTCAAACATCTAAAAATCACTTTTTTATCTCTATTGTTTTCCTTCACATTTTATACCCTTTTAGGGTATTTTTAAAAAGGCCCATAATTTGAGTATTGAACAAAGAAGATATATCATTAGAAGATATATGGATATATTTAACAATACTTACTTCAATATAAAGTCAATAAATTTATATAATATTGTTTTTATTAAAAGTGTTTATTTTTTTGTTTGTTTTACAGAGTTTATGTTTAAAAATAAGCATCATTAACTATTAATAATTAATTATTTATTAACAATCAATTTTTTTTTTTTTAATTTTAAACTGCAGTATGTGTGTTGTCAATTACCATATATTTAATCGCAAAAGAATATATCAATCAATCGATAAATTAATGGTTTAATATAAATTTAACCTACTAGGACTTGGACAGGACGAAACAACACAAAAAGAAATAACATTAAAAGTTTATATATATTAACACAAGTTAAATTAAATAATGGCAAGCGCAGAATGAAAATGCTATTTATAATATCAATAAAAATTAAATATTATTTTTCTATTTTGACATTACACTGATTAATTATGTTTATAAAAGTGTATACATTTCAATAAAAGATAAAATACATATTTTTCCCTCACTCTAAGGATTATTTATAGCCAATGTTCAGTTAATTTGCATTGATATTTAAATTAAATATTAAAATTACTAAAAAAATACTTAAAGAAACAATTGTGTCCACAATTATTTGAAATGCAAATAAAAATAACAAAAGTAAACAAGGCCATCTTTCTTCAGTCTGACTGGTATAAAGGGTATTGATGTACATTTGGTCTTGGCAAAAGTAAAAGAGGACAGTGGTGATAATCTCAATAATGCATAAAGCATTACAATTCAAACAAGTAAATACAATGCCAAAACAGTCTAAAACAATAAGAATAATTATATGGACATCAGAATTAAAATAAATATACATGATGCACACCTGTCTTCTTTTATTTTATTAAAATATTAAAACAAGTTAACATTACTGGAGTAAATTATTAAGGAAATGAATATGCAAGTAAACATCATGTGAGCATTTACATAATCTATAACACTGGCTAATTCTTTTCTGCTATGTCCAAATCTCTTAATACAAAAAATGAATCAATACTTTCACTTGCACACACATAAAAAAAAACATGTGCATTAATATGTTTCAACGCTAGTAGTACTAAAATGTAAACCTTCATTATTGACTCCACTATGCATGTGAGGTGGATCAGAAAGTTTTCCATATTTAAACAGTGTTTGAACAGGGGCCATACTACACCCTTTACAGATAGCTGTTTCATAGGTATAACCAGTTTTCTCAAATTGATAACAACAATTGACAACATATCGTGTTTTAAAAGATCCAAGAGAAACCATTTTGTGGGAACCATGCGGATATGATACAAAAAATATAAATGTATTAATGTTAGACTCTTTTCTTACTTAAACTTACTTTTAACTCTGCATATTTGTCTTTTAGATCTTTTACTCTCTTTAGTAAATGTATGTCACATGTCTTGTGTACCACAAAATCATAATCTTCAATATCTTTCATTGTTACAGCCCAGTTTTCTAAGGTAATCCCCGTTGTCTCATCTTCATTACTAGAGGGGAGTAAACAGGAAGTTTGCTTTGCTTCAATGTCATCAAAAATTAAGTGGTTCACTGTGATCATCTTTATTTCACCACACATATTCTTAGGTTCCGTAGAAAGAGCACATTTTTGGCAGTAACATTTTTGAAAAGTTGGACTTGTGTATTCATGTACATCAAACAACATTGCTGTACCATTACGTCCATCTTTTTTGCCTTAAACTTTACCAAACGGGGATTTGAAATTTGGTGTTTAGCCAAAAAGCAGTTCTTGCATCACTAATGTAATTCACATTTTTTTAAAAGATAAATTTAATATATTATGAGTATCGTAATTTGTAGGTAGGTTTTTAATATTCAAATCACTAATAGGTACACAATTTTGATGATTAGGAATTTTTATACAGTTTTGGTAATGTTTTCCTAAAAATTGTCTTCCTTCAGGTGCAAACTGGACTTCCTGGGAACCTAAAATTATTAAAATTACATTTTGTTACATTCTCAAATACAATAGTTCTCTTTGAGTTAACCATTTTTTTCAAAACTTTTAATTTGTGTTTGTGTTTCTATGTTAAAAGTATATATATGATTTTCATACATGTATATACATATATAAATTTATATATATATATATATATATGTGTGTGTGTGTGTGTTCGTGTGTCATACCTTATAAACAGGAAAAAGAAGTCTTTCAGAAACACACAAACATTA
Organism: Radix auricularia; assembly: GCA_002072015.1. Lineage (NCBI taxonomy): Eukaryota > Metazoa > Mollusca > Gastropoda > Lymnaeidae > Radix > Radix auricularia. Next base: position 30,270 of record MUZC01001782.1, on the reverse strand, counting down.
TAATAATAATAATAATAATAATAAACAATCACATTTTCAGGAATAATATATCTTGGTTATGCAT
>MUZC01001782.1:12824-24536 GCA_002072015.1 Radix auricularia | reverse complement strand
CCCCCCCCCCCCCCCAAAAAAAAATAATGAAGATAAATTAATTAATTAATTACCATGTTTCAATTAACATTTTTGACATATAAATATGTAATATGTATTTAGTTTAAGTCTTCACTCTAAGTCTAATATCGTTAACACGCGTGAAGCCGTCAAAATGTAACTAAATAAATTGTGAGCAATAAAGTGGAACTTTAATTTTAAGAAATACATTTTATTTCTTAAACGTCGCCTCACCCTATTGTCTTACATCCTCACTAATGCGTTGCCCTTGTTCGCCCCCACCCACAAACGCGTGACGTCATACATGGACGGCCCCTTCATGAATGCATTGTTAAAGAGAAGAAAATAAAATTTTCCATTATTTCTATTGTATTTTTACAATAAATTCGACATGAAAAATACACTGTTACATTTAAATATGTATTTACTGTAAGACAATCGAATACTTGTGTAGAAGTTTTATTTAAGTTGCGCGTAAATTACATGTTATATCATATTTAACACCCTCTCACACATCGTCACAAATATGTATGACCCTTCCCTTACCCCATTTGGCGCGTTATGTCAGTCAAGGACAACCCTTTAATACTTAATTTTCATTGGCTTATTTTGTTTGCGTCTCAATAGCCTGTAGGCTATTAGGACGCTAGCGTCTCGATAGCCTGTGGGCTATTAAGACGTTAGCCTCTCAAAAGCCACTGCCTATTTGTTTTGAATCATTATTTTAAAATAACTGTCAAAGGTAAGATAATGCTTTTGTTTTTTCAAATTTTTTAAGAATGTAATTTACGAAAAATTAGTAAAAATATATACTTACATTATAATGATTTAAATAAAACTAAAAATGCAATTGTACTTGTTTTGTTTTTCCTTTTTACTTTTGTACTGTTTAATAGTTGAACTTTGTGCTACTATAAGTAAGATAAAGAAATACATTTCTGAAGGCTTTAGCACTACCGTCACTATCAGTTTCATAGATACATTTGTGAAATACTTAGGTAAATTTAGAATCAGAATTTCATAATAATCTTAGTCTGTAAAGATTTAAGCATGATAACATTAGATTTACTTCTGTACAAAATAATTTTAAGGCTAGATTGTTGACAGATTTTGAAAAAAAGTTATGAGCAACATGCTGAATATTTTATTACACAATTAAATATAATCAAACCTCAAAATTTTTATAGCTACAAGACATACCTTACTAACATAATTTTAATTACTTAAAAAAAAAAAATCCATGAAAATGATGGGAAGATAAATAGACATTATTTCTATTTGATAAAATTCATTGTACTCTATAAAAATAAAGGAAGTAATTATTATTTTTTTTTTTTTAAATATTAAATTATTTTACGAGCTTACAACTTTCTTTCCAAAGATTTAAATTCTGTTCTTACTCACACAGTGTAAGAAAATTAATTCAATTTAATGTTTGTTTGTTTTTTCATTTATTTAGTATTTAATTTAATATTTAAAATATATGTTATTTCCATATTCTATTGTTCATCATGCAAAACGCGTTTCACTTATTTAATTACAGAGACACTTTTGGAACATATATATTACTTGTCTATCTTATCTAACGATAATAATAATATCGAAAAATTGTTACGAGCACTCATATTACATTATGTTGCTTTTTTATTCTATTTTGTCCGATAAAAGTAGTAACTGATGGTTTATAAAATACGAAATAATCTGAACATATTAAATATTTATTTATATTGCAACTCAAAGACAATTATTATACTTGCAGTTGATATAAACTTCATTAAGCTATAGATGATATACATCTGTCAATATTGGTACAGAAGATAAACAACTGAAACTAGGCCTTGGGTTTAGGCAAACACAGTTGTCAAGCTTGGATGATTTTAACCAAGAGTCGTAAAGGGCGAATCTTTAAAACCATGAATGTCTTCCTGTGTTTTATGGGCATTGCTGATTTTTACTAGCTTGGGTCCCCGACCGTTATTGTGGCTGCTTGGCTGGCAAGAAAACTCTGATTGATTAGTCTAACATGCAAGTTTTATCTGTCCATTCTATAATAAATATCGTTTATTCGAAATCTAGGACATGCAATGTATTCATTTCGTATCTCTAATATTTGGTTGCTGTTTTAAAAAAAAATGTAAAGAAAAGGTTTATTTGTGTGTGTGTGTGTGTGTTTGTGTGTGTGTCTGTGTGTGTTTGTGTGTGTGTGTATTTGTGTGTTTGTTTAGCGCTTCAGAGCGTGTCTTAGTGCTAAATGAGCAGAGAAAAAAAATATTTAAAAAAAATTACAACGTTTTTTATAAATGGACTAAAAATAATAAAAATAATTCCAAACGTCTAAATTCTAGTCATCAAGTACTTTGACTCAATATGACTAGAAGTGTGGGGCGTGGAGGGGAGAGTGTATGAGTTTATTTTCCCCCACAATTATAATAATATACTGATATTCAAAATGTATAATTTAAGTTAAGTGCATAACAAGTCATGTGGGCAACATGTATTTTCAAACACATTGTCTTCAAATACCAATGGCGTGCACTATAAAAATAAGTCTCGGACTGAAGCACGCTAACAGAAATAGGCTGGCGACCCCTGGCTATGCGATTACGATGATGAGGGTGTAGACGTATTTGATAATTTACTGCGACAACGTTGTAAGTCGTAATAATATGAGACCTATACTTAGTATTTTGCTTAACTAATCTAAAAAACTTCTGAAAGAAGACACACTTGATATTAAAATAAAAGAGCACACATTCTTTTCAAAATGTAATTTGCCCTTAAAATAATTATTTGATGCAGGAATACGCATTTTATTTCGTCAAGTTCTATTGGCGTTCGAACTAGTGGCGTAGCTAGAGCTTTAGCCGCCCGGGGCGGACTCCAAAATGCCGCCCTTTTAGGAGACACCAATAAATGACGTCACGCAACAGGGGGGGGGGGAAGGAGAGTCACACAAGTGATGGCATTCAAAACGCGCAACTTTAAATAAAATGTCCCCTTAAATATATAATTACCAACACTTTAATGTTTTTTACGTGGTTTCACGCGTATAACGATATTAGAGTGAGTGCAGCATTACACTAAAATCATTTAAATTACCACCAAAAAAATGATTTAAAACATGCATATTTCAAAAAGAAAATACGGGTTTTATGCAGGGAGGGGGGTCTTTGTGAGGTCACATTGAGGAAGGAGTCTTTCTTAACTCCGTATGACGAGGGGGCTGTGGGTAAAAAATCTGCCAACATCAGATGACGTCATTTATGGACGGCCCCTTATGTCAATCATATGATGGTTTTTATAAATTAATAAACATGAATAAATAATTGTAATTGAAACGATGCACATTGTATGAGGTGGGGGATAATTTTACCTAAGCGTGCCCTATTTATGTAAGTATTAAATAATAGGGGTCTCTCATGACATGATTTACCTATAAATAAACTTTAATAAAAATACAATATAATTGTTTTGAAGGCCTCAAATAAGACAAAACATATTCGAAATGCATGCCCCAAAACATTTACAATTAATATGCTTTTATTTTAAAATAGACGTTGCTGTTTTTTTTGTGTTTTTTTTTTGTTGAAAAAACATAGACATTGTATACATCAGTGATTAAACATATTTCTTATTATTTATACATTTACTTGCTTACATAGCTTCCATAGTAAAAAAATCGTGTATTATGTTATTAAATTTAAATTTTTTGTAATATCTTATTCTATGGACAATATTGCACGATTTTTTAGTCTTAAATAACTTATTGTGGAGCGAATATAATTTCTTCTTCAACTAGATACATTGATAGCAATTCTTGAAAAAAACTATTTGCCAAATATTAATTTTGGGTAAAGAATTTTCCAAACTTTACTGTTGAATATATTTTAATAGATCTAAGGGGATTTCCCCCCGTTTTTTAACATAATGCCTCTTCTTGTAGTGTGGGTACAGCCGGGGCTGGTTTAGGCTACTGCAACCTATGCAGTCGGAGTGGGCCCCACGCTTTCATAGTTCCCACCTATATTAATTTTCACTAATAATCCTCATTAATTCATTATCCCTACCCGAACTGGGCCCCGCGCAATCCTTTTCGCATACTAAGCTACATAGCGCCCCGCAAATGCTAAGACCGCCCTGTGGAATGCCATGAAGACCTGGATCCTTTCTCTTTTAATATCGAAAAATTCTTTATCATTGTAAATTAAAAAATTCTTTTTATTCCAATTCTTCATTTGGAGGTTAAATGGTATTATACACGAATATTTCTTTGCAAGGACACGTAACTCATCAGCGCGTTCTTTTATTTTCTTTTATAATTACATCTATGGATAAAAACACTTCTCATTGTACTTTTTGCTCGAAAAATAGAACCACGTCTACTGAATTTTCCCCACTCATATTTTTCTCCTTATAACCCGGCGCTCAAGTTGCATCTGCAACTCTCTGTAACAGCGTTCTGAATTATTACAATACAAAAATCTTTTTTCCATGAAATACGATTGCATTAATTTAAAACAGATACGAGTTCACATAAATTGAGATAACACAAAAAAGAAAAAGATTGCATTGAACAGAGTAAAATTCCAGCATCTGATCTCGTTTTACTAGCTACTTCATATGTCATTTTTCATAAGTTAATAAGTTACCTTAGAATTACTTTATGAAACCTGAAAAAAATTATAAGTTACGCAAAAATTGTCATGGCGATATTAATGTTACATATTTTCGAGCCAGCGGTGATTTTTTTTTTTTTTTTTTTTTTTTTTTTTTTTTTTTGTTTTGTTTTTTGTTTTTTGTTTTTTACAGTTTTCTTTTAAAAGCGCCATCGGTGACGTATACCACTTAATTTTTCACATTACCTTTTTGAGCAATTTTCAATTTTTAAACATTTTGCGTTAGTTATGACAACCACTGTGTAATAAAACAAATGTTGCTCGAATCCGTTAATTAAGACTCAAAATTAAGAATATTTTTGTTTCATCTTGGTTTTCCCCCTTCAAAAGAGAAGTTTTTTTTCGGAAATGGCTTAGATTTTCAAATGCCCCAAAAAGCTGACCTCTGAATAAGTGCCGCCCGGGGTGGACCGCCCCCTTCGCTCCCCCTACCTACGCCCCTGGTTCGAACTATTATAAATTATAATTTTAAAAATCTCTTCTTGGATGTTTTATGACGATTATTTATGGTAAAAAAAATACATTTTAAACAAAAACACTTTAAATGCAATTACTTTTATTATTGAAAAAACAACAACTTTTAAAACTAAGATTTAAAAAAAAATCAAACAAATATTGCTGAAAGCAATTTATAATGATTTATTTTGATATAGCAAAATGCATTTATCTATGGATCCTCGTTTTGATTATTTTACTTTTAAAAGCCCATGTCCTAATACGTTTTTACTAATCTTCTCCAAATGCGTTATCGTTGTTTTGTTTTTCTTTAAATTTTTGTTATACCTTTTGCAATTTACATTTAGCTGTTCCATCAATATCACCATTCAGGCGAGAATTCATGAATTTAAATTTTGTGTCTCCAAAATGAAGTTGTTTTTTTTTTCAAATCCCGATAAATAAATTTTATACAACATTATTAAAAATCTACAGTTCGATTAAATTTTTCTAAAAAAAAAATAATAATAAAAAAAAAGTTTTTAAAAAAAATAAAATCAACTGTGCGTTTTTAACAAAAAGACGTATATTTTTTTTTACTGCTGCTCTGCCCAACAGGAGCTTATACTTATATCATCGAGTGCCTGATTTTAAGACGTATTCAATGTTTTGCAAGTGTTCTGTTGCTTTTATTGTCCGCCCATAAGTAAATAATCCACTGCTTCTTTGGTGCAGCTAGGCTTTTCTTCCCCCTAGACTTTTAAACTAAGAGTGTTTAAACATTTATTAATTGAAACATCTTGCCTCTATCGTTGACTGTGTCACCCATCTTTGTCACTACTACAACTTTTGCTCATGCTGGCTAAATAGAGAGCCGTCTTTAAACCACTTTGGGCCACAAGTCAAAGACAAAGTGTTCCCCCCCTCCCCGCTGGAATAAACTAAATATATATAATATATACAAATAAATATATTTCCAATGAGACCCAATATTCGCGGGCCCCTGGTCTAATGACGATCGGGCATTTGCGTTAATACAGCTCTGACTAAACTCAATGGCAGTAGCAAGATACGAGATCGCAAAGATAGGCGTTATCTGCAGATATTTAAACACACATCGTCTACAGTTAATGATTCATGACTGCCAAGTGGACACCCTCGTCTCCAGATCGAATCATTGCCGAGTGGTTACCCACAAGCGTAACTTCTGTGGGAGGGAGTTATGACAGTCGAGGCTTCTTTTTTTAACATAGCCACTGTCGACATTCTGTAACATGGCAAAAATAACACTGGGACTATACTGAAGATATTTTATCCCAAGATAACACCCTCGGCTGACACTTGATAAATTGAGCTGACCTCACTCCTTGTCACTACTAGTCTTTCTACGTTTCTGGCCCTAAACCGGCACGCTCAACAACGTTGCTAGTTAATTGAGGGGGACGAAAGGTCGCTTCGGAGAAACCCGACCCTAAACTGGTAATTTGGTTTTAATCATCGGCATTGCATCTAAATGCTCTGCATAAGATACGTAATGCGACTGTAATCATATACGACTAGCACCTAACACATAATAACGGCCTTTGACTGCCCTAGCCAGGGGATTGTCGGTTTCAGGCCGTTGTCTGCTCCACGACCCTACTCGTCTGTCGAACCACGTAGAGGTCATCCCTACTCGACTACCGTACTAAACCATACAATTTGACATAAACAAATTAATAATTAAATAAACAATATTTAATTAAAAACTTTTTACGCAATACTAGATTAGATGTTTATTCCTTATTTTCCGTTAACATAATCATGATTACACCATATAACGTATCATTGTTTTGCTTATATTATATAGGGTAGTGTTGTTGTTTTTGTGTTGTTGTTGTTGTTGTTTTTTTTTTGTTGAATATATATAAGTGTTATCTATATATTTTTTTTTACTTGTGCCGTGTAAAAAAAATAATTTACAAATTTTAAAACAAATTAATTAAATCTATAATTTTTATAGATTTCAGGCTAAAAATTAAACTTTTTACATTTGTCTTAAAATATAGACATTTAAAATATACTTTATTATAGTTTGTGAATTTTCATTTTGTTGTTTATTTTGCTTATTGAAAAATTAGTATGCGACAATTAACATAGTATAAATACCATTATCTAAAAACGTTTAAAATTAAATATCATGACGGTGCTAGTTTCATAAGTTCTGCATATCATGTAGAGACAAAAACTTTAATTTACCGGCAATGCAACATTCTATTGGAGGTCATCTAAGCTTAAATGTCTCCGTTGTCAACATAACCGATCACAGAGTCAACGCATGGTTACCTTTCCTAGTTTAATGCCTTATGTAAATAAAAAATAAGTAAAGGTGTCGGGTGCACTACGCCCTAACAGTTTGAATCAAGAATAGAAGGTTAACACGTCCTGCTGATAGTCATACATTTATGTTTGATCCTTTTTTTACATTATTTCACAGCTTGATTATAACTCTAGGGTAAATAGAATTTGTAAATTCGATGTGACTTAAATCCTCTTTTGATAAAATTGTGGGTATTTTTTCACATTTTTTTAAAGCAGGGTAAGATAGAATATGTTTCCATTGCTTGTAAAATATAGAAATGAATTAGATAAAGTATTTTGAAATATTCTTTACAAACTTCAAATACAAAATTTAAAATTTATAAAATTTCTATGTTATTTAATAGCAATCTTGTCTTCATTCATGTAAGTGTAATGTTTTACATTACACTTGTTTTACTGTTTCATGGTTTAACCTATTATCATTATAAGGCAATACCTTGAAAAGTATACCACTTTTTATCTGAGACGTTTCGTCGATATTGTCATAGGAATGACAGGAGTTTGGCTATTTACAGCAACAAATTGTATGTTTATAGAACCGATGGTTGGGATCGTCTTCACTACAGAACTACGAATCAAGGCTTCTACTGATGAATGAAGTGACGATCTTTCATTATAAAATACAAACAATCGATCACCGTAAAATACAGCGCCTTTTAGAGGCAGTTCTTTATTCCAAAGTTGACCCATTCTATTAAAGACGATATTATCTGGAGACGTTTCTTCTATTATCCACAGCAAACCATCCTTTTGTAATATGTAATTTGTTTCGTCCTTTTGGAAACTACACATGCCAGTGTAAGTTCCGGTAATGTTAGGAAGATTCCATTCAGCGTGAGTCACTGGGTTGTACCTATAAACACACTTAACATTGTCAGTTGAGCTGAATATCAAAATACTGTCATTGAAAATTGTAGCAAAGCGTACATACAAATAATCATGGATTAAGAGAAATGGATAAGCTTGCTCTATAACAATGTCCGAATGATCTTCTGATATATTTATATAAGTAAGTGTGTCATTGTGACTCAAAAGAATACCTTCAAACGGCTCGTTTGCTTTTGCCACCTTTTCCCATGAATCAGTTTCTGTGTCGAAACTTTTAAAATAGTTTGAATAACTTGAATAAGAAAATGGGTCTACCATGGTATCAAAAAAAAGTTTTGAATCTATGGCAGCAATGCACTTTGTATTTGAAAGATCTGGTTTGGGTGCGTTAAACAGTGTATAAAAACACTCTCTTTGCAGCGAATAAACTTTGATACTCCCATCACTGACAAAAACCATGACATTAGAAAACCCGCTACATTCACGGTGTCTAACTATAAAATGGTGGCTGTAAGATTTAGCATTCCAATTATAGAGAAGAGATGCATGTACAAGTTGTAAAGCTTCTGGGTTGGAAGTTATTTTTGGATGTTTCATAAGTTGTTCTAGACATTGACGGCTTGCTGCGCATAGTCTTGAGGCTTTTAATAGATCTGTCAGCTTTTTTTCTCTATTAAGAGATGAAACTGCCACCATGGACCCGACAGATTGGTTGTTATAAGAAGGACCAGCTTCTATATTAATTTGCTGACTTCGTTCAGGATTTACACGCAAATTGATTACGGAATCATCAATAGTTGTGGTTTGTGGAATGTCATTTTTTTCAACACATTTGCGTTTTGAAGTGTTAATGTTACTACCATAACATTCGACATTATTCATCATCTTTTTTTCAGATGTATTCGATATTTCATGATGTTCTATCCATTTTAAAATGGCTTCAATGACTGTGTCTTCAGATTCAACATTTAGAAAATGATCATCTATTATCATGATGACGTCATCGAATGACAAGTTCAAGAAAGTTGATTTTTTCCAAATCTGGTGAAAGTTTCTTGTCATGAAATGTTTTGTGAACTTCACGACATTTTCCGAGTTCAGTAATTTAGCATGGTGATGCCAACCTTCAAAATTTGAGAGAGTCATATTTTCATTGATAAAATCTTCACATTCCTTTAAAAGGTATGCAATATCCAAGAAGTGAGTGGCATCCCAAACTTGTATAACATTGTCAAATGTGAGACCACCTTCACCTTTGTAAATCCAATTTAATATCACGTTGAATGTCTCCTGGCTCATATTTTGCAGGACGACCTTTTGTTCCTTGCTTTCGTTCATTCCAGATCGCAATAGTCCATTGATAAATGTGGAGCAGGAACCGAGAATAAATCTGTGACATTTGAATTCCGTGTCTTCAACAACAATGGTAAAATCACTGTAGATTTCATTAGTCCATTGCTGACCTAGACAAGTCTGTAGGCCACAAGCAACGGAAGACTTAATCATCGTCACGTCTATTGAGAGAGAAACAAGTATGAATCTTAAGTTTAATTTCCAAAAATAGTATATTATACTAATAAGTATTATTTTATTTGGTAAATAATAAAAAACAACTAAAAATATTAATATAATATTTACAAAAAAGACTCACGTATATCAAGTATTGTGGGACGTGGTGGTCGAGAGGTAGCGCTCTCGACTGTCATACCGAGGAGTCCCCGAGTCACCCAGCTCCGAATGGGTACCTAACTAGACAATAGTTAGGCGGCTGGGGTAATGAGTGGAACCCCTGTAGCCGTGGCCTGTGACCGCTGCATCCATTGCCAACAGATCATCTCTCATGGCCTGTGGACGCAATTATCTTCTGCATAGAAGGAGTGTATGTATATCTAAGATAAGATAAGGTAATTAACAAGGCATTAAACTCACCTTCTTCCACGTGGAAATAAATGTTCATGTAATTTTAACCAAGCCGTAAGACAATGTTGCAAACTTTAAATTATTAACTTCGTAACGCACATATGGAAGTTCCATTTTCTAAAGTTACCGATAGTGAGCACAATTGCACATGTTTAAATAAAGTAGTTTCCCTGTATAAATCATAATATTGAAAAAATCATTCCTAGCATATGCTAGCATATGCTAGGACCAAAACCTGCATTTGACCTCTTCGCGAAATTGCCGCCTATTCACGAAGTAGAAATGAAGCCAGAAATGTTGACTTTTGCCGCCATTTCGCGAAATGACAAAGGTCATTTGGCCAAAACCCACATTACGCACTTATAAGCATACTGAAGATTGACTAGTAAGATTAATACTTAAAATTGATTGCTACTTACAAAAGATAAAAATCAATTGCAAAAGAGAAAATTAATAGGCATAGTGAACTATTTCTTTCTACTGTCACTTTTTACAACAGAATGAAATTTTATGAAACTTTAAACTACTTAATCATTTGCTCTCCATTTATTTGCGCTATTTATTGAGCACTTACTACTGCTTTTACATCGAGTGTAACCCTAGGTCAACATTCAATGAATGAGAAAACGGGACAGTTTGTAGTGATTGTCTTCCGAACTTATAGATTCTACTGCTAGCACTTTAAAATATACAATTTAAAAAAAAAAACTTGAATCTGGAATACATTTATTTGAGAACTCCATAAACTTGAAGAAATCATCATCAACGTTCATGACAACAGAAATAACGCTTCTTGGATCACTGCAACTCATGTCAATATTTGGTATCTGAACACGGAGGTCATCTCAAATTGTCCCTGGTGGGATTTTTGCATGTGAAATTTCAAAAATCTTCACAGCTTGACCCTGCACACTTCTGACCTCATATTTCTGATTCATTTTTTATTATGACTAATATGACACACCCTTCAAATTATTTTGCCTCTTAATCCTTCATTGGATTCATTAAATATTCCACAGGTGGTATGCATATCTTGGCAGAAAGAATCACATATAAGGACACACTGAAGTATTTTACATATACTATTAATTCTTTTTCGCATTTTTTTATTTAGGTAACTGGTCTGAACTTACCAATTGTTACTCCACCAGCACTGATGCATCTCTTTTTCTAGATGAATTTTCTGCATTTATAGCATCCTCCATTTGTTTTTGAACGTTGATACAGACTCCCTCTGTAGCTACATAATCAATAACCTGAAAAGACAGATGAGAGGTACTAAGGCAAACTTTTGCTTTGTAGTCAAACGTGGTCTTATATGGCTACAGCTGCATGACAAGGGGAAAAGAATAATTATGAGTATCTTGATTTGTTTGTCTACATCTATGGATTATTCTTTTTTAAAACATTTTGGTTTGCATGGATTTCTTTATTTGCTTTTTTAGCACGTTCCAGTACGGAACAGCTTTTCGTAGCTAATAGTTAATTATAG
>MUZC01001781.1:0-41760 GCA_002072015.1 Radix auricularia | reverse complement strand
CTCCCCCCTCCGACGTCACACGTTTTCACAAAAAGTTAGGCCCCCCTCAAATATGTTTTCATAAAGATTCGCCCCCTGCCCCCAATACATAATCATGTTCCACATCACGTTATTATCATTTCAGAACGGATTTAGTGAAAGGCTGCACACTAATATCCCAACACGCGTGAAGCCATTTAACATTTCATTAAATGATATGTGGGCAATTAAATTTTATAAGTGGAAGTTTCATTTAAAGTTGCGCTGTTTTATGGTGACGTCATTTATGGACGACCCCTTTAGTTAATGTCGAGATGGGGTGACCTCTACGTTGTTTGACAGACGAGTAAGGTCGTGGTGCACATTGCGACCTGAAACTGACAAACCCCAGGCTTGGATAGCCGAAGGCCGTTGTTAGGTGCTAGGTGCTAGTCAAATATGATTACAGTCGCTGTACGGATCTTAGGCAAAGCATCTAGATGCAATGCCGATGATGAAAACCAAAGTACCCGTTGAGGGTCGGGTTACTCCGTTTCGTCCCCCTCAATTAACTAGCAACGCTGTTGAGCGGTGCCGGTTTAGGGCCAGGAGCGCCAGTACGGAATAGCAAAAGGTACCGCTAGGAAACGCTTTTGGTCGCCAGCCCTGAGGAGACCTTCCGGTGGGGGTTAAACCCTGGGTAGGTCAGTGATGATCCCACGCTTTGCAGCGATCTAAAATATAGAGACTCGTAAGCTTTGCCGTGGTGGCGCCAAAGTGATACTATGTTGATAGCGAGTCACAGTAGGAAATTCCACACCTCCCTTGGGAGGCACACTTAAGTGGGAGGCGTTTTCGACCTAGTGTCCTGGACGCCCAGGCGGCCGCTTGTAGCAGCGACCGCTCCGGGGGGGNGGGGGGGGGGGGGGCTTCTCAGTCTTTACGTCCCTTAGGGGGCCAGAGGGCTGAGGGGGTTTTCCGGGAAGCCCCATGAAGAGCGCAGGCTCGGGACTGCTGATTTTCTTCCACATGTAGGATTTTCAGTTAATGTATAGAGAGTTGCCTGGGGTGGGGTGGGGTTGGGGCATTTATTCCATTGTATTTATTCTAGTGTTCTATCAGTCAGTGATATAAGATTCTTTACATCTTGTCCATTGAAACAAACAGTTAGGACTGATATAAGATTCTTTACATCTTGTCCATTGAAACAGTTAGGACTGATGATAAGATTCTTTACATCTTGTCCATTGAAACAAACAGTTAGGACTGATAATAAGATTCTTTACATCTTGTCCATTGAAACAAACAGTTAGGACTGATCATAAGATTCTTTACATCTTGTCCATTGAAACAAACAGTTAGGACTGATAATAAGATTCTTTACATCTAGTCCATTGAAACAGTTAGGACTGATGATAAGATTCTTTACATCTTGTCCATTGAAACAGTTAGGACTGATGATAAGATTCTTTACATCTTGTCCATTGAAGCAGTTAGGACTGACAATAAGATTCTTTACATCTTGTCCATTGAAGCAGTTAGGACTGATATAAGATTCTTTACAATTTTAGTATATGTACTGCGTGAACAGTTCTGGCACCCCTACGGGTAGATGATGCTCGTTAAAACCTTGGCTGGTAGTTCATCTAGGAGAAGGAAACTCCGAATACAAATCCTCCGCTGCCTTGCGGCTATACCTGCCTTGCGGGAAAGGCTAAGGGAGTAAACCCTGAAAGAAAATCAGGAATTGGAGCACCTACAGGCGGTCTATACATAAGACTTATGTACATACCGGCAGCTCCTGCGACGCCAATGGCAGCCAAGCTGCATCGACGCAAGTCGTTCCCTTGGTTACACCATTGACGTGGAGAGGGGGGATATGCTGTATGGGCAGCAGCTAATTCTCCATATTACCCGCCCAGGCTTGCATTACCTCTGGAGAGGACACTCCAGCGTCGCCGCAAGGTGTCGACAAAACACGGGAAGCAGCAGTTACCGGTTATAAGCCAAAGCTCAATTGACGTAGAGCTAGGCGCCAGGGGCTGCTTCCGACGGTGGGAGAGACTACCAATGTCTCACTGGACAGCTACCGCCCGCCTCAAACTGGGCAGCCCCCAGTCAAATAGGTGCTATCCCGTCATGGCCTGCCTTCTCCACTGGGTGCGTGGAGATTAGAGTACCACTCAACAAGTGGGCCACTAAGCCCTGCACCAAGAAATACAAAAAAGAAAAAGAAGACCCCAGCTCTTCGAATCGCTAGCTGGAACGTGAGGACTATGTGTCCCGGCATCACTGATGATCTGCAGTCCATAAACGACACACGGAAGACAGGAATAATCGATAGAGAACTTAAAAGGCTAAAGATTGACATAGCATGCCTTCAGGAGACCAGGCTCCCAGACAACGGTTCACTCAAAGAGGCCAATTACACCTTCTTCTGGCAAGGCAGACCGAAAGACGAACCTAGACAGCATGGTGTGGGTTTCGCTGTTAAAAACACTCTTCTACCATCCATTGAACCACCGTCATCAGGCACGGAGAGGATCCTCACTCTAAGACTCAGAACAACTGCGGGCCCAGCAAACATTCTTAGTGTGTATGCCCCAACACTCTATTCAACTCCGGAAGAGAAGGACCAGTTCTATGGAGCGTTAGACCAGGCAATAGCCGGCATCCACAAAGACGAGGCAATCTATCTCCTAGGAGATTTCAATGCTAGAGTGGGGAGCGACCACGAAGCCTGGCCCACCTGCCTTGGACTATTTGGAAGAGGAAAGTTAAATGAAAATGGACAAAGGCTTCTGGAATTGTGCTGCTCACGAGGCTTGTGTGTGACCAACACTTTCTTCAAGTGCAAGGATATACATCAAGTATCTTGGAGACACCCTCGATCCCACCAATGGCACCAGCTGGACCTCATTATCACCAGGCGTGCACAACTAGCTAGCGTCCTACTCACTCGCAGCTATCACAGTGCCGACTGTGACACGGATCATTCCCTTGTCGCCAGCAAAGTACGAATAATGAGGAAAAACTCGTACCACACAAAGAAAAAGGGAAGTCCACGCATCAATACCTCCTGCATGAAAGACCCTGCGATAGCGCAGCTGTTCAAAGACAAGGTGAAGGAAAGTCTCTCAAAGATGTCCCCATGCGTCACCATTGACTCCAAATGGACGCAACTGAGAGACACAATCTATACATCCGCAATACAAGCCTTTGGCAAAAAATCTCACAAAAACACGGACTGGTTTGATGAACATTGGGACGAGATGAAACCCGTCACTGAAGCAAAAAGGAAAGCTCTTATGGCTTACAAGGAAAAGCCTACACCTGACAATTTGCATGCTTTAAAAACAGCTAAGTCACTTGCCCAAAAGGTTGCACGTAAATGTGTCAATACCTACTGGCTTAAGCTCTGTTCCAGTATACAATCAGCTGCAGACATGGGCAATGCAAAAGTCATGTACGAAAACATCAAAAAGGCAACGGGCCCCTTGACGTCAAAAGCTGCTCCCCTAAAGTCCAAAAATGGAGAAATTATTCAAGACCAGGCAGCACAGCTAAAACGGTGGGTTGAGCATTATCTGGAATTGTATTCAACAGTTACCACAGTCTCCAGCACCGCTCTAGATGACATCCCAGATATGCCACTCATGGAAGAACTTGATGTCGTGCCCACACAGGAAGAGCTGAGCAAAGCAATTGACAGTCTAGCTTGTGGAAAAGCGCCTGGGAATGATGGAATACCACCAGAGGTTCTAAAGAGTGGCAAGACAGCTTTACTCCAACCATTGCACGAGATTCTGTCCCTCTGCTGGGAACAGGGCTACATCCCCCAAGACCTAAAGGATGCAAATATAGTGACACTATATAAAAACAAAGGTGATAGGAGTGATTGCAATAATTATCGCGGCATTTCACTCCTTAGTATTGTAGGAAAGACCTTTGCCCGCGTTATACTAAAACGTTTACAAAGCCTAGCATCCCGCGTCTATCCAGAATCTCAGTGTGGTTTCCGGTCCGGTCGGTCTACCATAGACATGGTGTTCTCCATACGACAGCTCCAGGAAAAATGCAGAGAGCAGCAGATGCCACTATACATTGCATTTGTGGACCTTACAAAAGCCTTCGACTTAGTCAGTCGCAACGGGCTATTCCAAATACTGGCAAAAATTGGATGTCCCCCTCACCTACTTGCCATCATCAGACAGTTCCATGAAAATATGCTTGGCACAGTACAGTTCGATGGAGCTAAGTCAGAGGCCTTCCCTGTCAGCAGCGGAGTTAAACAAGGTTGTGTACTCGCACCAACACTCTTCGCAATATTCTTCTCTGTACTTCTTCGATACGCATTCAAGGATAGCAGTGAGGGAATCTGGTTACATACCAGAGCTGATGGAGGACTTTTCAACACTGCCCGCCTCCGAGCCAAGACCAAAACGACGGATGTCCTAATTCGAGAGCTACTATTTGCGGATGATGCGGCACTAACAGCACATACAGAATCTGGTTTGCAACAACTCGTGTCAAGCTTCTCCAATGCCTGCAAAGAATTTGGTCTGCAAATCAGCTTGAAAAAGACAAACATCATGGCCCAAGACACTCGACCTCCTCCTACCATAAATATCGATAATGAAAACTTGGAGGTTGTGGACAGCTTCACCTACTTGGGATCCAAGGTCTCCAATACACTGTCCATTGAAGAAGAAATAAACAGCAGAATTGGCAAGGCAGCCGCAACAATGGCTAAACTAAATAAGCGGGTCTGGCAAAACACCAAGCTAACGGAGAAAACCAAACTGTGCGTCTATCGAGCCTGTGTCATCAGTACACTACTATATGGGAGCGAGACATGGACCACTTATACATCACAAGAGCGTAAGCTTAACAGCTTCCATTTGAGATGCTTGCGCCGCATCCTTGGTATTAAATGGCAAGAAAAAGTGCCTAATAGTGAGGTACTAACGCGTGCCAATACCCAAAGCATGTTCTCAATTCTTAGTGAAAGACGCCTGAGGTGGCTAGGACATGTCAAAAGAATGAGCCCTGGCCGCATCCCGAAGGATCTCCTATATGGTGAACTTGCTTCAGGAAAGAGGAAAACAGGTCGCCCACGCTTGCGATTTAAAGATGTCTGTCAAAGGGACATGAAAGCAGCCAAAATACATACAAGTGACTGGGAGTGTAAGGCAGAAGACCGATCTACGTGGCGCACAGTTGTCAAAGAGGGCGTCATAGTAGCCGAGGAGCGAAGAATGGAGGAGGCTGCAGACAGAAGAGCTAGGAGAAAGGCCAAAACATTTGGAAGCACAGAACTCGTGTGTAAAAACTGTGGCAAAGACTGTCACTCAAGGATAGGACTGCACAGTCACTCGAGGAAATGCAACCCAACCCAACGGTGATGCACCATCGTCTCGCGAGACGGAAGGATGCCGGAAGATCAGTCAGTGAGCCGTCAAAACGGCCCCGGACAAAACGGCCCCGGACAAAACGGCCCCGGAATAATTGTTTACATATTTAATCAAAACTTCACTTTTCTTTACTTTTTGCTCCCAACTTTTTCACCCTTTCAAAAAAAAGTAGTCAAATTGTAAAGTTATTTCTCGTGATGTTATTATATTGTTTCTTTTCAACAAACAACCCAATCTTGCCATCGAGTAAAGACTATTAATTAAATTCATTCTTGTCATGTAATTATTATTATTGTTTCTTCTGGAATAAATCTGACTGTTTCTGTGAGTAAAAATACGAATATAATATTTGATTGAATTTTTTTAAACTATTAATCTATCTATTAGTCCAGGGCCGTTTTATCGTTGTCCATTGGTCGCGGCTGCTTTGTCCAGGGACTTTTTGTCCGGTGCCGTTTGTCTGTGAGCCCTATCAGGCCATTAGTTAAATCCCTAAACTTAGAAACACTGCCATAAATTTAGTGATGGGAATGAAGGGAGGGGGGTGGACATTATTGTGTGGATTGTTTCAAAAGTTTTCGCTATAAAACTCGCACATTATTTTCTAGATATCGCGTCATCAGTCTTAATTTTTGTAATTTTTAAGCTCTAATCTCTAACTCAATGTTTTCATTAATCATTCTCACGCATCTTTAATTACTCGCCATTTCCATCATTTTAAAATTAAAATGAAAAAAAAAATGTGAGAATTTCCCAGGAGAATTTTAGCAGATTTAAAAATACATTTTTATTGAACACATAATTTTGTTAGAATTCAGTTTTTGTTATCCTTGCTAATAAGATTTGAAAAATCGAAGTTGTTTACTTGATGCATCGGGAGCAAATTGTGTAAATTTGTTTTAGAAAAGTTTCAAACATCGACATTAGGACAAACAGATCTGGCAGCGTTTCGCTTAAACTTAACGATACAATTGTTTAAAATCTCTAGAGGTTGATTTTCAATATGTCTTGATGGATCACTGTATTTTTATCTATTTATTTGCTACATGGCTTTTTATCTTTTCTTGTCACGCAACTCGACTATTCCCCTGCTTTCTCTCTCTCTCTCTCTCTCTCTCTCTCTCTCTCTCTCGCTCTTTCTCTCTCTCTCTCTCGCTCTTTCTCTCTCTCTCTCTCTCTCTCTCTCTGTCACTCGTTCTCTCTTTTTGTCTCTCTCTCGGTTCTTTAGATTTTCTAGCAATAAAATAATTTTCTAGCATCAACCTATGTTGATTCTCGTTCTATCGTATAACTCTCATCTCTTCATCTGACACTAACTGTTACCTCACACCCACTGACACTAACTGTTACCTCACGCCCACTGACACTAACTGTTACCTCACACCCACTGACACTATCTGTTACCTCACACCCACTGACACTAACTGTTACCTCACACCCACTGACACTAACTGTTACCTCACACCCACTGACACTAACTGTTACCTCACACCCACTGACACTAACTGTTACCTCACACCCAACATTGACACCACACAATGCCTCTCATCTCTTTGACAGTTTCTCCAAAACCAACTCTTTTATTTATTTCTATTTGTTTCTAAAACATTCTCTTCTCTGTTCTTCTCTTTCAACATTTGCTTTTTCTCTTTATGCCTTCATTAAAAAAAAACCAATTCTTTAATTTACAGCTCATTTCCCTATTACGTCCCTTATCGTTCTTTTTTTCTTCCTTCTTTCAATCTGTTTCTTCTGCTATTCTTTTTTTCTAATATCTTTCTCTATCTTTTTTTCCCTTTCCCTTCTCTTTCTTTCTCATTTCTCTCTCCTTCCCACTATCGATTTTCTCCCCCACGCTCCTTCTCCTCTCTCTCTCTCTCTCTCTCTCTTTGTCTACCCTCTCTTTAAGCTTTCATCAACCTCGTTCTCATTTATGGGATACTTGTACAAACTAAAATATTTATTTAGTAAAAAAAAATATGATAACATCAATTTCTATGCCTCTGGTATCCATTCATTACGAATATTCACATGACATAAAACATAATCAATAATACGCTTTTAAAATCGGTTGAATTAAATGAGTGAGGAGAAAGAGAGAGTGTGTGTGTTGTGGGGGGGGGGGAGAAATAAAGTGAAATTAAAAGAGTTTTTTGAATAGCAAGAGAAAACGCAAAGCTTTTTAAACGAACACTCACATCAATAAGAGACTCATCATTGAACAAATATTCTAATGTTTCTCACTTAATTTTTACAAAAGTCCTTGAAACGTTTTAGATTTTATGTGTTTTCTCTGGCAGAGAGTTTCTAATAAGTGTTTTAAAACTTTTTTTTTATTATTTATTTATTTATTTTTTTTTTTTTTGTTGTGTTTTTATTTTTTTATTTTTTTATTATATCACATTTTACTTTTTAACTTGATTTAGTTAAGATCGTTTGGATAATTGAAGCTCACATCACAATTTTTACACATCGTCCTTCACGACATTTTTTAAGGATATATTTTTAAAAGATTTCACTAACAGGTTATTTTGCTACTCATTCGTCCTGGTGAAAACGCGTGTGAAATATCTTAAACTAGAGCCAAAATTAGGGCCTTTAGAGAGACGCAACTTAGGGAAGTTGTTTTCATCATTTTTTTTATTGTTCACAAAATATTGGAGGGTAAGCAATGATAGAAAAAAACAAAACTTATAAAGTTAATAAACTAATCGATTTTTTCAAGGCATTGACGTTATTTTCCAAGTGTCTAAATCTATTTTAACTTTGCAGGCATAGACTAAAAAATTTTGGGTAATTTTTTCAAATTAAATTGACAATGTTAATTGTTATAATCACATTCCAATGACATATCCACCCCCTTGTGTACACACATAATCGCCTTCCAAAGACATATCCACCCCCTTGTGTACACACATAATCGCCTTCCAAAGACATATCCACCCCCTTGTACACACATAATCACCGTTCAATGACATAACCACCCCCTGGTATACACACATAATCGCCATCCAATGACATACCCACCCCCTTGTGTACACGTAATCGCCATCCAATGACATATCCACCCCCTTGTGTACACATAATCGCCATCCAATGACATATCCATCCCCTTGTGTATACATAATCACCGTCCAATGACATACCCACCCCTTGTGTACACATAATCACCGTCCAATGACATACCCACCCCTTGCGTACACATAATCGCCGTCCAATGACATACCCACCCCTTGTGTACACATAATCGCCGTCTAATGACATACCCACCCCTTGTGTACACACATAATCGCCGTCCAATGACATATCCATCCCTTTGCATACATACATCCTGAATGGTCCCCGTAATAAAATATGGAAGCCAAGTATAGTTTCTATAATTCACAACTGGTGCCTCCAATTCCTTACTCACCCCACACAACTGGTGCCTCCAATTCCTTACTCACCCCACACAAATGGTGCCTCCAATTCCTTACTCACCCCACACAACTGGTGCCTCCCATTCCCTACTCACCCCACACAACTGGTGCCTCCAATTCCCTACTCACCCCCACACAACTGGTGCCTCCATTCCCTACTCACCCCACACAACTGGTGCCTCCCATTCCCTATTCACCCCACACAACTGGTGCCTCCCATTCCCTACTGATCCCACACAACTGGTGCCTCCCATTCCCTACTCACCCCACACAACTGGTGTCTCCCATTCCCTACTGCCCACACAACTGGTGCCTCCCATTCCCTATTCACCCCACACAACTGGTGCCTCCCATTCCCTACTCAACCCACACAACTGGTGTCTCCCATTCCCTACTGCCCACACAACTGGTGCCTCCCATTCCTATTCACCCCACACAACTAGTGCCTCCCATTCCCTACTCAACCCACACAACTGGTGCCTCCTATCATATTCCCTACTGCCCACACACAACTGGTGCCTCCCATTCCCTATTCACCCCACACAACTGGTTTCTCCCATTCCCTACTCACCCCACACAACTGGTGCCTCCCATTCCCTACTCACCCCACACAACTGGTGCCTCTAATTCCCTACTCACCCCACACAAATGGTGCCTCCAATTACCTACCCACCCCACACAACTGGTGCCTCCAATTCCTTACCCACCCCACACAAATGGTGCCTCCAATTCCCTACCCACCCCACACAACTGGTGCCTCCCATTCCCTATTCCCAACACACAAATGGTGCCTCCCATTCCCTATTCCGAACACACAAATGGTGCCTCCCATTCCCTATTCCCAACACACAAATGGTGCCTCCAATTCACTACTGCGCACACACAACTGGTGCCTCCCATACCCTACTCCCTACACAACTGGTGCCTCCCATTCCCTATTCCCAACACACAAATGGTGCCTCCCATTCCCTATTCCCAAAAGACAAATGGTGCCTCCAATTCACTACTACCCTCACACAACTGGTGCCTCCCACACCCTCCTCCCCACACAAATCATTCTCACATTAACCCACACACCACAAAGCGCCCTGTCTTTATATGCTGATTTAGTTAACGGCCTCACTAAGACTCCACTCCACCGCAATGACATCACAAACTCCCATGACCCTAAGTCCAACAATTTTCTTGACCGAACGTTAACGCCGCTGGCTAATGGAATGACCCCCGAGTGGTCGCGGTCATTCTGGGCCTCCACAATAACATTAGGGTCAGCTCACATTCCCTCGGGTCCGATTCTATGACCCGGCTGGTCACCCACTTAACTACAGTCCGAGGATACAAAAACCTGAGTTGAGATGATGGTTCATTTTTTTTTCGAAAGGTGGAGTTGGGGGAAAGCATATAAGAGTTATTTCTACTTGAGCAGAATGAAGGGAAGGACTGATAAAATCCAACTAGAATTGATGTCCAATTATTTATCATGAGTTTTTTTTTTGTGTTTGAACCGAAATATACTGTCACCTGTTTTTAAATCCCTTTTATTAACTTCACCATCTGGTCGTGATCTCTGTCGGTCGTGATCTCTGTCAGTCGTGATCTCTGTCGGTCGTGATCTCTGTCGGTCGTGATCTCTGTCTGTCGTGATCTCTGTCAGTCGTGATCTCTGTCAGTCGTGATCTCTGTCAGTCGTGATCTCTGTCGGTCGTGATCTCTGTCAGTCGTGATCTCTGTCGGTCATAATCCCGCGGAAAAACAAAAGTAAAAAATGACCCATTTCCCGTGATCCTATTGAGTTGAAATTTCGCTCATAGACTTTTGTCACCTAACAATGTATGCTATCTAAATTTCATAGCGATTGAATGTACTGTAATGAAATTAATGAATCATTGAATTTTTAGATTATCTCTAGGTATCTCTATGTAGCATGCAGACTGTGCTAGACAGTTTGCGGTGCATATTATTTTGAACATAAGTTAATAATATTTTCCCGACATGTAAATGTTTATGCTAGTCTGTCACGCGGTGCTTATTTTATAGAACATAATCACCACTTTTAGTTATGTCTCATATATAAGTGATTTATAGTCAAAAACTTTGTTTTTACGAGTTGTTTAATTTGACATCTTAAAATTTAAAGACAATTTATAGCTTAGAAAAGTCTATATTCTAGTTCTTCACCTTTAGTTTCATTTGCTATTTCACTTTATGTCTATAAAAAAAAAAAAAAATTAAAAATATTTTTTTTTTAAATTTATTTCATTTACAGCTTATTTCGCTTTTACGTCTCTTCTCGTTCTCTCTTTCTTCGTTCTTTCAATCTGTTTCTTCTGCCTGTCTTTTTTTTCTTCTAATATCTTTCAATAGATTAACTCGCTGTCAATAATAGTGCTTTAATGGGATGTTTATTTGGCTGTGTGGGTTTATATTTGTAGTCGTTTGAAGATAAAGCAAACTATAAATGATATAATATTCACTGGGATGGCTCCATAGTTCATTATTTTTTTTAGAAACAAATTTGATGTTATTTTTAATTGTACCCAAATAGTATTGTTTACAGTGTACTTTTAATAACTTAGCTCTACGTTAGTTCATTTTAAGACTACATAATTTTATTCAGTTTTTTGCACTATAAAAAATAATCAACTATATTTAGTATCATGATTTTAGCAGTATAAAAATCGCTAATGACATAACAACTTGTTGTTTCCGCATTGGAGAGCGCTCCTAAGTTCAAACAGCTCATCTCTTAAACTCCTCTGTTTGCACAACGTCTGAGCACCGATGTGCAGTCAGGAGGTCATCACTATGGAAACAAACGAAAGCCCCCCCCCCCCACTCATCACTTAAGCTGGACATCCCTGTCCAAACAAATTTGGCCAGAGAGGACATTTATTTTAGCCTGACGGGTGTCCTGTGGACCTCTTGTGTTTGCTGGCGCTGATCATGGGCGGCGACGAGGATTTTCTTGAACATGGGCGTGGGGCTTGGCGCGGAATAAATGCAATGTTAAAAGTAAAAAAAAAAATGCATATGTTGTTTTTGTAGCGGGATTTTTTTTCAGTGGGGAAGGGTAGTCTACGTATGTAAAATAAAATTAAACTCAAATTATTAAGATATGTTACACTAACATCACTGTACTTTCCTCATGCCAGGGATGTAATCATGGGACATGAAGTACGATCTTTTTTATTACTCATGGGGAAATCAATACAAAGGTCGACGTAGGAAATTGAAACGAGGGGACAAAAAAAAACTTTGGGAATTCAATCAAGGGGTATAAACACGATACCAATTCAATCGTGAGCAATAGGCAAACTGAGAATTCTATCGTAGGGTATATAAGTATGCTAAGAATTCTATTGTAGGGTATAAGTACGCTGAGAATTCTATCTTGGAGTATAATTGCGCTGAGAATTCTATTCTAGGGTATAGGTACTCTGAGAATTCTATTGTATGGTATAAGTACGCTGAGAATTATATTGTAGGGTATAAGTACGCTGAGAATTATATTGTAGGGTATAAGTACCCTGAGAATTATATTGTAGGGTATAAGTACGCTGAGAATTCTATTGTAGGGTATAAGTACGCTGAGAATTCTATATTGGAGTATAATTGCGCTAAGAATTCAATCTTTGGGTATAAGTGCGCTGAGAATTCTATCGTAGGGAATAAGTAAGCTGAGAATTCTATCGTAGGGAATAAGTACGCTGAGAATTCTATCGTACGGAATACGTACGCTGAGAATTCTATTGTAGGGAATAAGTACGCTGAGAATTCTATCGTAGGGAATAAGTACGCTGAGAATTCTATCGTAGGGAATAAGTACGCTGAGAATTCTATCGTAGGGAATAAGTACGCTGAAAATTCTATCGTAGGGTATAAGTACGCTGAGAATTCTATTGTAGGGTATAAGTACGCTGAGAATTCTATCGTAGGGAATAAGTACGCTGAGAATTCTATCGTAGTGATAAGTACGCTGAGAATTCTATCGTAGGGAATAAGTACGCTGAGAATTCTATCGTAGGGAATAAGTACGCTGAGAATTCTATCGTAGGGAATAAGCACGCTGAGAATTCTATCATAGGGAATAAGTACGCTGAGAATTCTATCGTAGGGAATAAGTACGATAAAAATTCAATTGTGGGTCGTTAATGCGATGAACATTCAATGTTTATACTCCCCAAAAAAGTCAGAAATTCAACCTTAAGACAACTAGAAACCACACACCAGCAACAAAATGTCTAAATTTATCCTTTCGGCAATAAGGAGATTTCTTGGTGGGGTCATGTTCATTTAGACATCATTATTACTCGATCACCTCTGGGCCAACGTGACCTGCTATCAATTTTAAACCTCTAGGACTTATTAGTAAAAAGGAAGAGGGCAGTGAGTATCTGATGGAAGTTTGGTGTTTATGGGGGAAGCATTTGGAAAAAGTGTTAGAAAATTACTTGAGACGGCTTTAAGCTTGGTATGAAGTAGAGTTGATGGCAATGTTACACAGGCCAATGGTTTAGTTTAAAGTTAGTCATAGCCTGTGTTACACTGGGATTTTACAAGACAATGTGATTATACAGACGATTGGATCATGGTAAACTGTTGTTTTTTTCAGTGTTACATCCTAAAATAAACTGAACCGGAATCATTACATTACATTTCTTTTCTCTTTTATAATAAAGGGTGAGTTTTCTTAATTGGGATTGCGCTTGGTAAAAAAAAAAAATTAGCACAGGACATCAGGTTAGAGTTATGGTTATTTTTTAAATTTAGTTTCATTAAAAGGAATTCTGTTCGCGTAACAAAGCGCTACCGGGTGCGTAGTGTGATTTTAAGATATTATTTACATGTAACAGCTAAATAAAGGGGAAAATCCGAGCGTCAACGAACGGTCAAGTAAGATTGTGCAGGAATGTTATTCTCAACGAACTGTCTTAGTAAGATTGTGAAGGAATGTTTTTGTCAACGAACTGTCTTAGTAAGATTGTGAAGGAATGTTATTGTCAACGAACTGTCTTAGTAAGATTGTGAAGGAATGTTAATGTCAACGAACTGTCTTAATAAGATTGTGAAGGAATGTTATTAAGTGGAATATTTCTTGTTAGAGTGATGACCGACATTTTAAAATGTTAAATGATTGTCTATTTACAAATCTGTCAGCGAAATGGGCAAAATTTATATGTTGGCAATGATATGTGAAAAACAAGGTTCCAATGCAAATAACGAAATTTGTTATGGTACAAACTATACTATATCAAAGTGCACGTACATCACTACATAAAACGTCCATGGACATATTAAAGTTCACATGTGGGTAGAACCATTCGGTGAAACGACGCGGATTGTTTAATGCGGCCAGTGGAATCAAGTGTTTCGGGTGGGGTAGGGTGTGGGCAGAGGGAGGTGGGGGGCAGAGGGCTGCGGCTTGCAGATGATTGCCCCAAAATTTCCCCATCGCCTTTACGTTTAAAAAAAAAAACAGAAATTATTGACAGGAGTCATCGGAGACGGCCAGGAGCTGCCCCAAACTTGCAGACGATTAAGCTGTGAGTTGTTGAGTCATCCATTCTCGTGTCTGATGTGCCCCACAACAAATATCATTCATGAACATTGTCGTGTCTGATGTGCCCCACAACAAATATCATTCATGAACATTGGCGTGTCTAATGTGCCCTACAACAAATATCATTCATGAACATTGTCGTGTCTGATGTGCTTCACAACAAATATCATTCATGAACATTGACGTGTCTGATGTGCCCCACAACAAATATCATTCATGAACATTGGCGGTTCTGATGTGCCCCACAACAAATATCATTCATGAACATTGTTTATTGCTGTAGGAAATGACAATTTCTGAACAAAAATTGTTGTTGCATCTGTCATTTCTGCTCATTTGTTTTTGGTGCATGGTAATTTTTTAGCATTATTGTTTTGTTTCTTTTTTTAAAAAATCTTGTTTTTTATTTTTAAAAAAATATTCTATTTAATTATTTTTTAATTTAGTAAATAAACAGTTTTGAATTTCGTTATTTTTCAGCGCATGAGAGGAATATTTTCTAATTATCTGCACAGATATGTGATGTGGTCAGTGGCGTAGCTAGAGGGGGGGGCGGAGGGGGCGGTCCGCCCCGGGCGGCACTCATTCAAAGGGCGGCATTTGTGGGCATTTGAAAAATAAACCCAGCCATTTCCGAAAACCGCCCCTTTTCTTTTGAAGAGGGAAAACAATAGTGAAACAAAAAGAATCTTAATTTTGAGGTTAAATTAATGGATTCGTGCAACATTTGTTTGATTACATAGTGGTTGTTATAACTAACGCAGAAAATTTTAAAATTTAAAACCGCTCAAAAAAGGTAACTATTTGTTTGCAAAATTAAGTGGTATACGTCATAGATTGCGCTTTTATAAGAAAACTGCACAAAAAACAACAACACATCACCGCTGGTCCGAATATATGTAGTATTAATATCACACGACAGTTCTAGCGTGGAATTTCGACATTCGCAGAATGATGCGCTAACAAATACCTAAATGTCATAATGGTTCAAATATTGTGTTTAAATTGCAAGTAGTAAATTATATTACTGTTTCAGGTTTTTACAAAATCATTGTAAGGTAACTTATTAAAATTTAAATTTACTTTGTTTTTATTGCATTAAATTAACATATATAGCTTGTATTTTTCATTAATATACGCTTATTTATTAAAAATGAACGATTATTCATTTCTCCGTTTATAAATACCACAATAACATAAATAATTCCGTAAAAGACATACTTAAAAATTTCAAGCGTCTTGGAAAATTGACATCTGAAGTAACTAGTAAAACGAGATCAGATGCTGGAATTTTACTCAGTTCATGGCAATCTTTTACTTTTCTATGGTATCTCAATTGATGGGAACCCGTTTTTTTATTTTATTTAATGCAAACTATGCAAACCCATTTGATAAAACAAAGATATGTGCTAATACAGAATGCTGTTACAGAGATTGGAAACATCGACTAGATACCAAGTTAAAAGGATAAAAATATGAGTGGGGAAAATTCAGAAGACGTGGTTCTATTTTTAGTGCAAGAAGTACAACGAGAAATGTTTTTATCCATAGATCTAATTATAAAAGCAAATAAAAGAACGCGGTGATGAGTTACATGTCCTTGCAAGAAAATCGTTTGTGTATAATACTATACCATCAAGGATTCTAAATGAAGAATTTGAACATCAATTAAATTTCTTTATTTACATTGATAAAGAAATGTTCGAGTTTGGAAGAGACAGGATCAAGGTTTTTATGGCAGTACACGGGGCCGGTCTTAGCTATTACGGACCCCTATGCAGCTTAGTATGCGAAACTGATTGCGTGGGCCCCAGTTTGTGTAGGGATAAGGTATTAATAAGGATAATAAGTGAAAATTAAGATAGGTTGGGCCTATGAAAGCGCTGGGCCCACTGCGACCGCATAGTTTGCAGGAGCCTAAGACCAGCCCTGGCTGTACCTACACTACAAGAAGACGCATTATGTTTTTAAAAAACTGGGTGAAATGCTCCCTTGATCTATTAAAATATATTTAACAGTAAATATTGGAAAATTCTTTATCCAACATTACAATTTTGCTAAGAATTTTTAACAATTGCTATAAGTGTATATAGTTGTGAAAGGAGCTTCTCCAAACTGAAGTTGAAAAAAAAAAACTCCACAATAAGTGATTTAAGACTACAAAATCTTGCAATATTGTCCATAGAACATGATAATACAAATAATATAAATTTTGACAACATAAGAAACGATTTTTCGTCTATGAAAATTAGGTGAGTAAGTAAATTTATAAATAATAAAAAATATGTTTACATAATGATGTATACAAATATATGTTTTTATTTTTAAAAATTCGTATATTTATATATAAAAAATAAAAGCATATTAATTGTTAATGTTTTCGGGTGTAAACTTGGGATATCTTTTGTCTCATTTGGGGTGGGGGGACCTGCGATTCCTATAACTTTTTTGTGGCCTTCAAAACAATTATCTTGTATTTTTATAATGTGTATTTAAAGGTTTATCATCTTATGCAGATTCTTTTATTACTGCTCACGTAAATAGGGTAAAATTGTTCCCCACCTCTTACAATGTACTTCGTTTCAATTACAATTATTTATTCATGCTTATTAATTTATAAAAACCATCATATGATTAACTTAATTAAGAGGCCCTCCAATAAATAACGTCACGTGATTTCGGCTGATTTTTCACCCCCTGCCCCCTCGTCACACGGCGTCACGAAACAAAAACTAAGACCCACTACTCAATGTGACGTGACAAAGTCCCCTCCCCCCATACAAGCGGTATTTTGTATTTGAAAATGAGCATGTTTAAAATAATTTTGTGTGTGGTTTATTTGGTCATTTAAATATGTTTTTAGTTTAAGATTGCACTCTAACATCGTAACACGCGTGAAACCACGTAAAACGTCATTGAATAAAGTGTCGGTAATCATATATTTCAGTTTAGCTTTTATTTAAAGCTACGCGTTTTGAATGACATCAAATGTGTGACACCCCCCCCCCGTACGTGACGTCATTTATGGGTGGCCCCTAAAAGGGCGGCATATTGGAGACCGCCCCGGGCGGCAAAAGCTCTAGCTACGCCACTGGTGACTGGTTGTAACAACAAATAATCATTAGGAGTTACCTCACTTTTATGTGTGACTGGTTGTAACATAGCAAATAATCATTAGGAATTACCTCACTTTTATGTGTGACTGGTTGTAACATAGCAAATAATCATTAGAAGTTGCCTCTCCCAGAACTTCTAACCAGAGACAAGACCGCCATTATCCCCCGCGGAGTTACATAAAAAATGCATGCGTACAATTTTTGAAAACCAAAAACGATGTCAGAAAACTATAAATATGCCAGGAATACATGAGACAATTTATATTTTCTTATAGACTCAGCTTCTCCGTGTGGAGTGTAGATACTTAATCGTATAACGTGATAAGTAGACATGTTTATCCTAGACCAGTTCCCCCCCCACCCCGGGGTCGAAAAAAAAAGGGGGGGGGTTGATAAAAGCTTGAAATCCTGAATAGCGAAGTTAAAAATTTGCTCATGAGGAATGAAAGAGCATATTCTCAATCGGACTACAACATTTTACAAACCCTCTCCCCAGTGGCGGATTTAGCTTTGTCTGCGTGGGGGGGGGGGGCCAGGAGAATTTTAGGGGGCGCCGCAAAATTTTACTAATATCAGAGCATTGGGTAAATACTAGGGCTGTTAACGATTAATTTAAATTTAATTGTTAACTTTTGAAAAATTAACGATTAATTAATCGTTAATTTCGATTAAAGCCAAAAATTTTAATTTATGATGTCATAAGTAACACTCATTTCACGTTCTTGTTGAAAAACTAAATAACACTGGCATGTCTCCTTTATATATCTACTTTTCACCAACTACGCAAAAAGACAAGTATGTTGACATTAATTGGTTCAAGTGATGAGCGTATCTAATTGACAATATAAACAGCCGAGCTGAATAATCATTCACATGGAACTGAGAAAACTTAAACTGGTATGCTCAAAACGGTCTTGGCAAGGAATGACCTTATCGGATATCGGTGTTCATTATTTTTCCACCATTGTACAGGATTAATGGATTCAAGAACTTCCATCACCATTTTGTAACGCAGTAATTCATCAGAAGAGCTGTCGTCATTTCTGTTTCAGAGTCAAACTCCATTACTGCCATTACCAAAATGTTCGTGTAATCTTCAAGAAATTATTTATCAGCCGCATTTTTTTTTATTTTTTTATTTTTTGTTGACTTTTTTACTTTAAATTATTTTTAAGTGATGGGTCGATTAATTGTTAAAAATAATTTAATCCTTAAAATTTTTAAGGATTAGTCGAGAAAGTAATCGTTAATATCCGCAGCCGTTTTCAATACTAATTATTAGCCTACTAATTTAGTAAAATTTCCAAATTAACAAACAAGTCAAACAGAAGAAACAATATAAACAGATATGTTTTCAAAATAGTGACGTATATTTATTTCAATAGTATATTTATTGATCTAAGAAAGAAACTTAGTTTATGCGAATTTATACAGAGCCCTGAGCCATATTTAAATTCCTTTCCACGTGGAGCGAAACGATTTACCGTTGATTCAAAGTCAACATTCTCACCTAGATCACGTTCATTTGAAATTATTGCCAATCCAGACAGACGTTCACTTGTCATTGTTGAGCGCAAAAATTTTTTGATGACTTTCAATCACTGATAACAGGAAGATTCAAGTAAATGTTTATAGAATATTGACAAACAAGAGAGACCTGATGCCATTTATTTTTCAATCAAGAATGGTAGAAACTCTATATGTTGTAGCTCCCTGGATAGTGATGGACGTTGTGATGCATGCAATTTTTTAAAGGTATAATATTCAAGAATGCTTCTTCTAGGTTAATGTGTTTGTAAATTTTGCATAAACTTCGAAGAGGATCTTTATTTTCTTCCAACATTTGTGATGGATCAATACAATAGAAATAAATAGCTGCGCCCCTAAAGTCATTAAATCGATCATCTATTAATTTTAGAAGTGTATCCAAGATAGTGAAGTACGTTTCAGATTTAAAACTGTTAGTTGGATCATTAGCCCTTTTATCTCTACAAAGTTCGCCTGCCATATTTTTATTTTCTGCAATTCGCGTTTCTTTAAATTTTGTTTTTAATATCTAGTTTGGAACAATTTTCGTTAATAAATTATTAGACATCTACTTTCAGAATTTTAAAAAGCTTGATCGCTTCTCATTTCAACAAACTTATTTCTTCCAAAATCAATCGTTTTGCAATTGCAATGTCAATACTCTTGAGCTGCAAGTGGTTTGATAACATGAAAATAGCATCAGAAAAAACAAAAGCAGATAGTCCCATTGCTTCCTTTATGTTATGTCGATGGCCTTGAAATTATATCTTCTAGAATGGCTAGAATAGCAGAGAATGATCCAATAAATAACTGCATCAACTGCATGCTTACGGCCTACGGCTTGCCCATCTTGTATCAAAAAGTCATTTCAGAGTATCTACTGTTGATTCATATTGAGATTTTCGATTTTTTAAAAGAGTATGTAGACGTTGTAAACTAGATGTAAAGAATACCTTTGCCAAAAACAACTGTATACATCACTGTTTACAGACATTGCTTTGATAGTGACCAAATTCAAAACATGAGTACAACAATGAACATAGATGGCATTGTATGAAGGTTTGAAGGCCACTCTTAGTTCAAGACATCACAGATGAGCCAACATATGCCTTTCCTCCTCAGATTGTGATATCAATGTCTCGCTTTTGTAATATGTAGTTCCACAACATGTCCTGATTTTGAAACCGAACGTAAAATGACATCTTATCAATTTCAAATATATCAATGGTCCGTCTAATCGATAATTACAGAAAATGCATGTTCATTATCAATTACTGCCGATAATTCAGATGCAAATGATTGAATTAAAACAATCTGCACATCATGATTTAAATAAATTTCATTTTTCTTTTAAACTCTAGATGACTGTCCAAAGTTGAATCATAGTTGGCTAATAAACTTGTGATTTAACAAATATTTCAAGTATTTCTACAACTAACATCACTAAAGTCTAAAGCAAGAATTTTCTCTGTGTACTCTGAATAGCAAACCTTGTTTTGCAAAAAATCAAGAAAAACGTCACGTTTATCATTCGTTTCAATATTTCTCTATTCTTTTCCACTTAGCGACGCTCCTGACTGACCAAACCAGATATTACAGTTTTGAAATACGATATTTAGCAAGCCAATATTGTCGTATTGCAGTTTAGTGTTGATTAAATTTTTCGTGTTTAGCATTCTTTTTTTTTCCCCTCTGGTTACACTTTTTTAGTGTTCATGAGGGCGTCTCAGGGGGGCGCCATTTTAGACCCAACTGGAGCGCGGGGGGCGACCCGCCCCCCCTGCCCTATAGCTAAATCCGCCACTGCCTCTCCCTACCTCCTCAACAAGGTCGGCCTACTTTTTATAAGGGTTAATTCTACAGTCAGTGAACATTTTTAATAGATTATCTCTAACCTCGAAATAACGAGGTAACATTACGCGAATGTTACTTGAACCAGACGGATTTCTTACCATCTAATGTTTACTAAACAAAACAGTAAAACGGCTTAGCGCCAAACGAAGATTTGAAATCATTTCGCCGTCAGCCAACAGGTAAAATTTATGTCACGAAATTGTATATCCAGATTTTTTTGACTCTCCCGCCTGTCACTAGTATTGGAATTTTCTTCACATCCCGTTTAACCCATATTCTTTGAAAGGACACCCCCATAACTTGCCATAACATCTCCAATTTCTGTAGTTGTAATAAAACTAGTCCAAGTATGTGTTAATACATTTTTTCCTACATAAATTCAAAATTTATTAACACACAAAATTAAAGAAATTATCCCTCAGTTTTTTTTCCAGTCCTATCCGAATTCTCAATTGAAGTCTTTAAATCAGTGTTTCTCAAACTTTTTCGGGTAACGGCATACGAATAACGACTAGGAATATTCGAGAATTTTCGCGACACACAAAAATAATTATAACCTATTTTATAAAAAAAATATAACGTTTTTTAAACATATTATTATGATGCATATTACTGTGGTGCATATTACTATGATGCTTATTACTGTGATATAGATCTATCAGTGTCATGGACTTTTTCTTTTTGAGTAGAACATTTTTGTTAAAAAATTGTCCATCATAAATTAAAAAGTTTATTTCTTTTAAAAACAAACATCAGAAACATACAAATATTATTAACTTACTTCTAAATTCTAAACGAGATCCAACAAAACTTTGTTGATTAAAAATATTCATTTTATATTTTTAATAATATGCTTTGCGGCAGATCCTCGGGGAGATTGACACAGGGCGAAACGTGGGGGTGAATGAACCTGATAGAGTTACTGTTGGACCTTAACATTAATACTTGAAGTTTTATTCTAATTACAATTGATATTTTACCGGGAAATTTATGAACTAACGATTCCTATTCATTTCAGTAATTTTCATCATCAAAATACACTTAACGCTTAAGGCAACGGTTCACACAAGAACTGGGATGCTGTAATTAACTTAATTATTTTCTCAGATAAACTAATTAAGCCAGCATTTTAAGGAAGTTTAGATAAAATTATATTAACTTGCTTAAAATGCCGATTCAGCCTACTTTAAAATAATACTTTAAAGTTCAATCTCTAACCGAATGAAAAATATCAAGCTAACTACACCGCTAGAAAGAATGAGAAAAGAAAATGGCGTGCACAGACGCCAACCGAACTAACGTACTCTCCCATCCGAAACACACGTGATTACTGTTTATGTTGATTTATTTTAAAAATATTTTGATTTGCTTTATTTTAAAATGTCATAATAACTTTAGAGCTTAGAACTCTGGCATTTAGAAATATTTTTACTAAATCTCGCGACACACCTGGAAATCTCTCACGACAAACTAATGTGTCGCGACACAGTTTGAGAAACGCTGCTTTAAAAGATCTTAAATGGGGATTATCCTATTCGTCTAAGATTTGTGCTTATTTCCCTTTGCATGGCAGCATTTACACAGCGCGACGCATACATTTTTACCACTCGCTATCCCTGTCCTCGAAGTTAATCTCTGTTTCACTATTTTAGCTCTATATTACTCTTCCTCTCAAGCTCTTCATATTTTTATTTATCATTCTCTCCAACTGAATTTAGTAAGTCAGCTTCTCTCTTATCAACATTATTTTCACATCCACGATTTGCTTAAAGTTTCCCCCAACTTTATTCATTGTCTTGCATGATTTTTTAAATGATATTTATGTAGCTTGCACAGTACAGTATTTAAAAAGAAAACAAAAAGCTCTTCTTCCTGCCTCCCCTCCTTTACCGTATTTCTATCACAGGTGATCGAGGCCCACCAGGGCCCCCTGGAGAACGGGGCTTTCTTGGTTTACATGGTATATCAGGCCCCCCGGGTCCCCCAGGCCCAGAAGGTAAAATTTGCAAAAGTGGTTCAGATCTCTTACTCTTTCTTTCATCTGTCCTTTCTTGCCCCTAAATTCTTCAAATTTAAAATAAACTTTTTACTTGATTATTCTCGTCAATATTCAACTTTGTATTGTTCCCCATGTTTAAATATATAAAGAATATCATTTCCCCTTCTGTTTTTTTTTCGTATAAAAATTTTCTCTCTTTGTTATACTTGAGCTTTCTATTTAAATGATGATTTTTTTAAATTTATGTTAAAATAATGATCGGATTAAATATAGATCATTTAAATTATTTTAAAACTTTTTTAAATAGTGTGTTATTGTAATAAATTTTTACCAAGATAGAAATAAAATAACAGTACATATAGTTAAAGCCATACCTTACATATATTTTTTTAAAATTTTAAAATCTTGTAAACAAACATTTATTTAAGTAACTTTCTAAAATCAAATAATTTTTTGAGTTACAGAGATTTTAGAGTTAGAATTAATGTAAATATATATTTTACCAACTGTAAAATAAACAATTTTATTACTTTTTTATCAATATTACACTACATATTCCTTAATTATCAATTTAAAATATAAACTTTGATTTTTATTGAAAAAAATGTAATGTTAATTGAACTCTTTAAGAAATTAAAATTATTTGCAGCTTTGATGCTTTAAAGATCTATTTCTAATGAATTTAAAGTATAATGCATTTTTTAATATACAAATACAAATTAACATTCCAAAGACAAAGATTCTGCTAAATTTACACAAATACCAAGAAAAATATAGTTTTAAAAAGAACGGAAAAGTTTAATAACTTATTTCATGTGTGACCCAGGCCAAAGAGGTCCACCAGGAGAGAAGGGAGACAGTGGGGATGCTATTGTTGGCCCACCAGGCTCACATGGACCACCAGGTAAGTGCCGTGAATTTTGTTCAGTATTTATATTTCATTTACTGTAATATTGTTTCTCTGTTTCTATTCTATTATAAGCAGTGTTGGTTCATTGCTTATTTCATTCATTTTATAACTCTTTTTTTATTTTTTCAGTGATAGTAATGTATTATAGGTTATTTCTAATTAATTCATGAATATTTAATCCATGATTTAATTTAATTGTTTTGAATAAGTTGTTGTTGCTTTTCATCCATTATAATGGACTAGGACCACTCTCATCATATTAGTCCAGTGCTTAGGCAGCCATGTGTCCTCTAATAATAAATTAATAGAATTGTAATATGCACATGAAAGTTAGATTTATTAGTTTTATGTATGATTCCTTAAGTTGATCTTTTGGAAGTAAAAATTTTGAACAGTTATTTATTACCATTAATTTTAAATTGCTTTTTCCAGCTTATCATTGTGTTTTAAAAAGTAATTTTTGATGCATTTTCATTCAGAATCATTTTTGACACCAAAATATGTTTACAAACTAAACAAATACAAAACATTAGTGATTTACAGTATAACAGCATAAATATTCATAAATGAATAGTAAAAAAAAAGTAATATATCTATAACAGAGTCTAAATTGTTAAGAATTGTTTTAATATTTGTTTTTCTATTTTTGCTGTGTTTCAGGGCCCCCAGGTCCACCAGGTGAAGGACAGCCTGGTAGGACAGGAGAGAGAGGTCAGCCTGGGGTCCCAGGTGCACATGGACATAGAGGAGTTGCTGGTCCACCTGGTCCTCCTGGTCACTGCGAGTTCTGTAATTACGGTCCACAGTCTTTCCAGCCTCCTCAAACTAGAAATACTATTAAGGGCCCTTGAAATGTTGAGTGATTAGATTATCTACTTTGCAAATATTAAGTTCTGCCGAAATGTTAAGTGCATTTAATTTTATTCAAGGATTTTAAACTAAGGATCTATGATTTGGAAATGTAAAAGTAGAGTTTGATAAATAGGGAGCCCCTCGGAGGCACTTGGTGTTGGGTTTTGAACTAGCTTAGGGGAATGACAAGAGACTAAAATTCAGAACCAATCTAGACATGGGAAATAGTGAATATTTAGTAAAAGAAAGAGTTTTTGAAAGACACATTGCTTTTTCTACATGTATTTTAATTCACAATAAGTCTGTATTTTACTTGTCCATAAGGAGGTTGAGGGATTTGAAACAGTGGGGAAATAATTAGTTGTAAAATACACTTCAAGAATTAGGGGTCTCCTTGGAAGAAGGTGCTATTTTAAAATGTTTATTAAAAGTTTAATGTCACTGGTGTACAAGACAATGATCTCCCACTTTCTATTGTTGGGTTTTACTTTTCTAATCAAAATGTGTACTTTTTGTGATTTCAATAATACTAATTAATACTATGTTGCTTTGATGTAAGTCAGCTTTATTTTCAAACCAAACTGGTGTTGTAAAATTTCTGTCCTAATTTCAGCTAGTCGGTCTGTGTTTCACTGGGGTATAACAGAATAATAGACTAGAAGGATAGTGGAGGGAGATGTGGGGGCAGGGTAATAGTTGAAATTCTTTATTAGTTTAAAACAGAAAATTTGACTTTCTAAGCAACATTTAATTATATGTTTCATATGGTTTAATACCAGTAGAGTTATTAATTGTTTATGAAAATATATTTGGTTGAAGTTAATTTTTTTAAAATTTTAATAGCCTGAATTTGAGACAAAACTAGATTTATATAATATACATATATATATACATTTGAATAAATACTAACATTAATACTCAAAAATCCTTTGACAAATTTTAATATATTAGATGTCTTTTTTATCTTAGACAAATAGATTTTTTTTAATGCCTTGATTCAAGGCCTGATTAAGATGAGTGTCAGATGACAGGTGCTAGCAAATTTGATTTATTATATTTGTATGAAAGTAGAATAATACAAAATATATATTAGTTGTATTTTCAAGGTGAAATGTATTTTTATGCTAAAAAAAGATTATCTTACTTCATGCATGTTAACATGCCAGTGTGTGTATGTTTATATAAATGTAAGGAATTAAGTATGAGTGGTAACAGCTGGTCTTGTCCATTACCTTAACTAGAACTAGTTTCCCTAATAACTGCTTAATTTCGTATAACTTTTCATAGGGGAATGAAAAAAATATTACTTTGTTTAAAATTACTTATTTTCATTTACAATCTTATCTTTGGTTTCAAATACACAAATACTTTAATCATTTAATGGTAATTTTTCACTATTAAATTTTCATAATATAGAACTTATTCAGTTGAATAGAAAGCCTGTTTTGTTTTATACAAGTAGTTAAAATGCCTTTTCTTATACAATTCTTAAGGCTGCTTTTTTCTTGTAACTATTTAAATAAATAACCAATATCCCAATCTCTATTCATTTTTCTCTCACATTATCTGAATACTAGTTCTTTGTGCCTTATTTTGTAATATTTGGTAAATGACTATTATTAATCCTGAAGTTCAATTTGATGCAATGGCAATAAAAATGGACTTTTACAACAGAAAAGGCTGCCTCTGTGATTGGAAGGCCTTGTTTGTCTAAGTCCCTGAACTACAAACTGTGTTGCATTAAGTTCTTATCTCATAAATTATCCCACAACATTCATTTTCGTTCTATTTATTACCTATCCTTGCAATTGTTCTCTTACTATTAATGACATTATTTTGTCCTCCTTCATGATTCTGAATTTTGATGCTATGGAATATTTCCTATTGTTTACCTTTACATGCTGTTATTGTCAAATGTAATGGCCATTAAACTGAATGATATTTCTTGTAAACAGACTTTTCTCTTTGAAAGTGATAGAAAGTATTTCATATATAGCTTGTTTATAATCAGCACTGTCAATTTTGTCTTCAATGGGGATCCATGGACCTATAATAATTATAATTAAATGATCATGGTAAGCGATAAAGGAAGCGATAAAATAGTAGATAAAATATTTTTAAGCCTCCACAACTTTGTTCATGGAGGAAAGAAATCATTGGAATTGTGATACTGAAAGTAAGTATAGTTTAAGAAACCAATGATAACCTTTTAGAAATTTTAAACAGTTAACAATTGGTGTCCTGTTAACAATCTTAGTAAGGCCAGTATACTTTAAAATTTGTAAATCCCCTAATACTATTTGTACCTCAACACAATTCCTACATCTAATGATGCACTGGATTTGAGGGTGACAATGGAATAATTAGGAATGGCTTCCTCTGTGGTAATGTGGCCTTGAATTTGAAAGGGCATTATAAAATTAGTAATACAATAGTGAAAAAGTGAATATACTATGTTAATTAATTTCATTGTTTAGAGTTTGAGAGATGCCGTTGTTAATTGTTTCTGTGTGTTTTCTCTGATTTCCATGTCAAATCTTCATTGTAAATAGACATTATCTAGTAAAATAATATATTAACAAATTTTCATTTGGTGCCAGTAAAAGTAAGGAATAAACTTTAATAATTATCTGAGAGATTGGCTTCCTCTTGAAAATAACTACTAAGTTGTATCACGTTAAACAATTATACTTTAAATAAACACATATGATTGTTAAAATGTTGTCAAGTGCATGTATTGTTCCCATTACTAAGCTTATGTACATGCAGAAGTGTTTGATATAAGATATAATTAACCTGCCACTGACATATGCATTTGTCAATGACTATAATTAACACACAAAAATTATTTAAAAAACTGTTTATTCCTCTTAGTCACAAGTTCTGTAATCTATGTGGAAAAGTTTTTACAAATTTACTGTCCTGCTCTTGGATGTATTCACTGCCAAGAATTTCTGTATTTATTGCCTTAATTCTGTAAGATTTTATTTTAATACCGTGGAAAATATTTATTAACAGGTTGCTACATTTTTCAAAACTAAGATGATGTATCAATTTTTTAAGAGTAGTGTTTTTTAAAAATGTCTTTAATTAACACTAACAGACATATGTAGTTGTACTCTTCCTTTTTTGTCTAGTTGTATCTCATTTCTTCTTGGAGTTTAATCAGTGCAACATTAAAGTAAAACAAACTGATGCTCTTTTTATCATTTTTAAAAGCAACAAAACAAAAATCAATTGAAAATTATTTTTTATTTAAATTTTAATCAATTTACAAGTAGTTTTTATTTTAATTTAAATGAAAACAGACATACAACCTTTCATATTTTGAAGTTCTATTTATAAAAAGTTTAATTCCAGATTTAAAAGTTGTAAGGAAATATTTTAACATCTGAAGTCCCATTGCATTCATCTGCTTCTTCTTTACTAAACAAAATGTAAAGTGACAGGAATACAGCACATTTTAATTTTCATTTAAGAAAATATTCAAATAAAGTATTTATGTGTACAATAGATAAATAAAACAAAAAAATATTATAATTTATACCTATTTTATTATACACTGGTAAATTATTTCATGCATTATAACAATACGCTTAACATCCTTAATGTATATTACTTTTATATCTCCATAACGTAAGCTTTTTATCATTATTTAAAATTTAAGGGCATAATAAACCAAGAAATATGAAATAGACAAAACTTGAATGAGAATTTACAAAACCTAGTATGCATCTAAATTAATGGGCACCTAAATATTGTCCCTACAGCAGGTTTGATGGTTGGTAGTGCCTGCTTTGAAAATACAAATTAAAAAAATTAATTATAAAGTTGTCTGAAATATGCTCCCTTCCCACAGAAAGAACAGAGTCACATAGGCGATGTTTATTTAGGATACCATGAATAATAATGGCTACACTCTACAACACAATGCAGATACCATGTCATTATATTTTCTTTAATTCATGTTCCAACTCCGTCCTCGGGAATGACAAAGAAAGATAAATAAATGGCAAAATCAAGGTAGCAGATACAAAGCACAATCACTAAATAAGTGAACCAAATCTTCAGCTTAGAGTCTACGTATTTTGTACATACAATGAAATTCTCTCATTCGATATAGAAATGTGATTGAAAACTTTTCATACTCTTTATTATGGCGAATGAGTTTTGTTTTTATTTTTAATCTGTTATGGCATCCACTTCCTCAATTCTCCATGCTTTAAAATTAAATTAAATTAAAGGTTTATGTTATCACTGTTTTGGGCTTTCATTTTCTTTCTTTAATTAAATTATTTGTTAAAGCTTTGTCTCCAATTCTGAGTGTGTTGTGGATTGTCTGCGTTGTAAAAAAATGTGTGACATTTAATTGGAATAACCCCCCAAAAACACAACAACAAAAAAACATTTATAATTTATAACATTTTACACTTTATAATTTACAGAAATAAAATATTTCAATCTTTTAAGGTCGCTAGTTTGAGAATAGGATTCTACAAAAGATTTACACATTTTTATATAACTGGCTAAATATTTAATTATCTCCATTTCATTTTTACTATGGGGAAAGTTGTCAGTTTGCATCAAAGTAATATAAGTTATTTTAAGTCAATAGTATTTCAACCTTTTTAACATTGCAATTCTTAGTCCTCACCCACTCTTTTCCTTAAGATAGAGAATATGTCATCAAAGAAATTATTTCCATCCACTTGATTCTCATTGGTACAGAAACAAATCTTTTTCTCTCACGTAGTATTATGTCTATCAAATAAAAGTTTCCAGCAAGAGTATACTCCAAACAAAAATATTGTTATGTTTCTAAATTCTTTTTTCTTCCTTAGTGTGGAAAATAATTTAAATCAGACTATTTGAGAGGCTCTACTTTTAAAAGTGATGACACCAGAAATCTTCTAGGGCACTGTCTAGTAATACAAGGGATTATAAGTGACCCAGTGGGCATGCTTCTGATTCTTGGCCTGTTCACTGGTTGTAAATAAAGATTTAAATGTTTGGCTTGTCTTCGGGTCCTTCTGGATGCTGCTAGCTGAGGTCGTACTTGTCTTTTTTATTATACTGCTTTTGTCAACTGAAGATTTCCCTTGAGGTATGAGTCTCCCAATGCCAGATTTTGAGCTTGAGGCAACCTGGCTTCCGGCTGCCATGGGTATTTTCATCTTGCTTTTATCCAACTCAGTGTCTAAAGGTGGAGACTCTAAATTTGATACTGAAGAGCTGGTTTCTGGACAAGGCATTTTGCTTTCAGAAGCGCCTGAAAAATATTAGTGTAAGTTCAATTAAAAATTAGCCCTGTATTTCTGAATTAATATTGAACAAAATCTTCTACGAAAATAACTATCTTACTTAATACTTATCCAACAAAACGTTGCTCTTGATGATTGATTAGTTATATACACTCCAATAAACCAGTTTGTAGAAAGTTGATGATTTAACAAGCTTATAGTATAGACACACAATAGTAAAACTTCTTACAAATAATCACAAATTTATCTTTAAAAAATTACCGTTTTCAATAGGTTCAGTGAGTTTACGTTTGTCAGTTCTTTTGGATTTCTGAAAGTTTTAAAATAATAGATATATTAAGTTGAATTAAGATGCATTTAATCTAGAGCTTAAAGAATATAAAATGTCAGGAAAGATTTCTATTAAAAAATAAATCACAAAAATTATTTTTTAACATTTAAAAATGGCAAGGGGCAGTATATCTTATAGAATGGAACTGCGATAAAGCTTTTAAATAAAATACAAAGACACAAACATTTGCCGAAACGTTTACCATCGTGTTAATTTAAAAATAAAGCTCAAATATTACACAATTTGTTTGTGTATTTTGTATTTTATGGGGGAGTAAAAGAGAGGTGTTAAATATAATTTGCCACAATACCTTAGAAACTTTAGCAAAAGCTCTCCGCTTCTCCATGTTGGTCTTCATTACAACAATGTCCTCCTCGGTCCCATTTAAAACTATAACATCATCATCCCCCTTGAATGGTTTTCCACACTTTAAAATGACAATAAGCAAAATAAAATTTGGACACTGACAAGAGTAATTTTTTTTCTTAAATACATTTTTTAAAAAACAAAAAAACTTATAACAATTATACCTAAGCCTTATATGTCATTTAAGAATTTTAAACCCTATCATTCAAAACATTATTTCCTTTATAATTAATTCAACCTCATCAAACATTTTGGAAAGAATCTAGGATCTAACATTTTTATTTATTAAAAGTAATTTTTTAATTGCTATATTACATACAATCTTTTTTTAAAAAAAATAATGCTTTATCATATAACCAAAAAGGAAAAACAAAATTGTTTTCTTTGATTTTTGTTCTGCATGTTCAATTGGTGAATCTTAACCACAATATGAATTTGTAACCCCACAATAGATATTCAAGAGCAGAATAAAAAATGTGTTTTTTGTTCAGCTCTTCGTAATATTATTTAACAGAACATAAAAATATATTTTTGGATCCTTATTTTAAAAAAAATTATTTTAAAGAATAACATCTATATAACCCAAAAGGAACAAATGAATAAGCACCTTATGGCATGTTTCTGACTTGACTTCTCTCAACGCCCTCTCTGATACCACACATCCACATGACCACAGTAAGCAAAATCTGATAAAAGTATGGATTCAGGTATTAACTGAAAGAAATGTACTCCATGCAATTACATTTAAGAAATATTTAAAATTAGTTGTTTTCCAAAAATTTTAAAAAATAACATTTCAATGACACAAGTAAGCATATGTAATGACTTTCATCCTAAGACTTAATAAAAATATGAGAAACACTACAAAAGTTATGGAGTATGCACTTACCTGAATGTCCCACTCATCACCAAACCCACGACAGGGCATATAAAATCTGAAATATTAGGATCAAATCTGCCACCTTTATCAGCATCTTTTGACCTGCCTTCAGGGTTATCTGTTAGATTTAGTTCTTTAACATCCTGTAAGCAAAACGTAAATCAAAGTTGAACATCCTCACAAGTAATGTTCAAAACAATTAAAGTTTTAATAGTGTGCATTAAATTATTAATTAATTAATTTTTTAAATTCATAAATTGTTTTAATTCAAGCTGTAAATGATTCAATAATTGGAAAAACACTTTCAACTACCTTAAGTCCTCGAAGATGTTCAAGTTGTGATGCGATTTCAAATTTGCTTCTGTCAAGTAAAAACTCCAAGACTGCCTCTTTGTTGTATAATCTTTAAATAATAAACAGAGGAGAATTTAAATAAGCAATAGAGACTTTAAATAGACATGAGCATAAATATTAATGAGTACTATTCTACTGAGGGAAAGTTTTTAAAATTTAAAGATGCTTCTCAAATAACAAAGCAAATCAATTCACTGCAATTAATGATTAACTTACCTTCCTAATTCACAGGCCACAATAGGTTTTATCAGCACTTCCTGGCTGATTGCACAATGTTTCCATTTAAATGCTAACTCAGAGATTTTGTCTTTCTTTAGAAAAATATTTTTAAAATAGTAATTAAAAATTATGAAAAAATATAGAGGAAAGTTACGATTAGCATTGCATTGGAAGTATCGACAGAAGGCAATATTTTTTTTAAAAAAAAGAACATGTATGTAATTTTAATTTTTTTTATATATTATTGTTTTAAAATTAGAGCCGATTAGTTATCATTATATATATATAACACCTTTAGTATTACTGACTATAGTATTATACTACCAGACTGTAACCAGGAATCAATGGTGGTCTGGCCAGTCGGGCATTAGGGCAATGCCTGGTGTAAATATTTGTTTCTATGGAATAATTTAATGCATGACGAGTT
The DNA here is from genome assembly GCA_002072015.1 of Radix auricularia. Lineage (NCBI taxonomy): Eukaryota > Metazoa > Mollusca > Gastropoda > Lymnaeidae > Radix > Radix auricularia. The sequence continues at coordinate 9,313 of MUZC01001781.1, read as the reverse complement.
GCTACCTTAGGTCTATTTTAGTGAGAAATATCGCTTTGTAAATAATGCCCAGCCGCTTTAAAGCTCCATTCCGCCCCTGCCAGGAACTATTATTACATAGAGTAATATATATATATATATATATATATATATAAATATATACTAGTAGACTCGGTCGTGCGTTGCAACGATCTCAGTAAAAATGACTATTTAAAATCCAATGAGTGATATGTTTTAAAAACAATTATGCCAGAAACCTACAAGAAGTGGGCAAAAAAGTCCAAGATTCATAGCAAATAGATAAATAAAATAATAATTTAAAAGCTTAAAGAAAGAAAAAAAAACGACATAAAAGGGCCAGGCTCTAAAATGAGTGATAATTTGTACTCAAGCTATGTTTTTCAATCTTGCGTAAAATTGATTGAGGAATTAAATTATTAACGTGCATTACAAAACATTTCGGGGCGCCTGCCCGAGGGAATGAACATAAAGAGTTCAGTTTCCAATAGGAATTATTTATAGACTCTTGACTCTTGAGTTTTTATGTACTAAGATTGGTAAGATCCGTTATTTTCTCAGTAACTTAAGCTAGCACTAATCTTTATAAAGGTAATATAAGGAAAAAATGACATTTAAGGGCCCCTGTGCCCATTCTGTGCAAGTTGTCAATTTCAAATAGCTGTTCATTTTAATTCAGTTTCATCATGAATATATTCCTCTAGATTGTTAAAAATAAAATGGGGAAAATATGTTAAGCATTTATGTACCAAAAACAGACATTCGGGGCCCCCGCCCAGAAGGAATTGACATTAGAAGTTCAGCGCCCTATAGCATTTTAATATGGGCTACCAAGATTTTATAAAATAATTTTGTTTCAGATCAATTTTTTTACACAAAACGTAATGCATAAACTTATTTTTTTTTTAAAATTTAAACAATGACATGATAGGGCCCATTCAGTGCAAGATGTAAAGTTGAAAGCACCTGTTCATTTCAGTTTGCATGATAACATATATATTTGTCATTATTTGTCAAGACCATTTAAAATTGAATGGGCAAAATATATTAAACATTTACTGAAAAGTTTGGTTAAGATCCATTAATTTACCAAGTAGCTAGGATATAAACTATAAACTATTTTTTTATCGCTCATATAAGCACAAAAAAAAACATTAAGGGACCCAGGACCTATTCAGGGCAAGATATAAAGTTCACAACATCTGTTGTGAATATTTGAATATGGATAATAATGGATACCTTTATAATTATTTGTCAAGACCTTTAATAATTTAATTGGTGAATAAAATCTTAAACGTTTTCAAAAACAGGTATTTTGGGCCCCTAGCCCCAAAGGAGTTGCAATTAGGAGTTTAGTGCCCTATGGTATTTCAATATTGGCTATCAAGTATTTATACACAAAGTTTAGTTAAAATCCATCAATATAGCAAGTAGCTAATGCATAAACTAATTTTTATATAGCTCATAAAAGAAAAAAACATTATAGGCCCCAGGGCCCATTCAGGGCATGATATAAAGTTCAAAACATCTGTTCATTTAAATAAAGATAATAATGGATACATTTATCATTATTTGTCAAGACCTTTAATAATTGAATTGGGTAATAAAATCTTCTACGTTTACGAAAACAGGTATTTTGGGCCCCCAGCACCTAGTAGTTGCCATTAGGAGTTTAGTGCACAATGGTATTTTAATACTACTTATCAAGTATTTATATACAAAGTTTGGATAAGATCCATAAATATAGCAAGTAGTTAGCGGTTAAACTAATTTTTATATACCTCATATAAGCAAAAATGACATTATGGACCCCCGGCGCCCCAAGTGTTTTTAAATTGAGAGAAAAAAGTTGACAGTTACTATCCCATGAGCGTTCTTAACATTCTCAAGTTTTTGTAGACAATTTTTTTTAAGATCCATTCATCTACTCAGTAGCTAACACATAAACTTATTTGTTATAGCTTTTATTATTAAATTATGACATTAACGGCAGGATATAAAGTTGAAAACACCAAAAGAGCGGCACTTAGGAGATGACTTACCTATAGTATTTTAATATTGGCTATCAAGAATATAATTACAAAATTTGGTTAAGATCCATCAATTTATAAAGTAGATAGCGCTTAGACTAATTTTTATATAGCTCATATAAGCAAAAATTGACATTAAGGGCCCCAGGCGCCCCTTTAGAGGAAAATGGAGAAAAAAAAGAAGCCAGTTACCATTCTGGAAGGGTACTCAACCGTCTCAAAAATTTTCATGACGATCGGATGAATGGTTTAGTCAGTTATAAAGGACAAGCACACACACACACATACAGACATACTTTTATGTTTATATATATATATGTAATATATATACATATATATATATTAGGGCTGTGGAAATTAACAATTAATTTCTCGATTAATCGGTAAAAACTTCTATCCATTAAAATAATTTTAATCGATAAAATAGTGATTAAAACCGTGGGGCATATTACAATTTTTTCAATTTATTAAAAAATGATTAATTATTAATAATTGTTTCCTTTTTTTACGAATAAACTTTTCCATTTAAAAAAAAAGAATTTTAAAGTGTAAACTTAATTTAAAATAAGGTCTTTTTATAAGGAAAATGATATAAAAATTAAACATTGCCTTTACAAAAACAAGATTTAAATTCATTGACATTTTATTGAACTACTTATATTTAAATAAAAAAATTTTAATTACCTATTTTTGTTACTTCACTTAAAATTTTCAATTTAATGACGTCATAATCTTATTATTTTTAGCATCTAATTAAAATTATCGATTAATTATTTGGTAATTTTTCGAAAGTTAGTGATTTATTTAAATTCAAATTAATCGATAACAGCACTAATATATATTATATATATATTACACCTGGTAATTTGAAATAAATCATACAGATCTTCCATCAAGCATCTCCCCGACTGGCGGATAGGGGAGAGCCAACCAGATATGGAGGGTACCATGGGAAATAAAATACCTGGGGAAGACCAAAATCAGAACCTGCTGCCTTGCAGGAAGTGGAGGGATCAACATAGGCTAGGGACCCAACCCGAATAAAGGCAGCTATCCTGAGAGCTTCAAGGGGCATCCCCCTCCCCCCACGAAGGTTGTGAACAGGGCTGTCATGTTAAAAACTACAGTTATAAAAACAAAACCACAAAATGAAATTCAGACTGATTACACTGGATTGTAACCCATGCCTGTCCACAAACAAGAGATACGAATAGCCACATGGAATGTACTTAGTTTATACAGAGCCCTGGCCCCCCTCAGTGATAAATTGTTAAGATATAGAATAGTTATTGCAGCACCGCAGGAGATAAAATGGAGATACTCGGATATCCTTAAGTACTAAAGAGCATACAACTCAAATACCTTAGGAACAGGATTTGCAGTAAAAAGAGAGGTCATTAGGTTTAAACCAGTGAGTGAATGAAAGACTATGCTTCATAAGGATCAGAGGAAAAAATGTTCATCATCGCATTAATCTGCGCACATGATCCAACGGAAGATACAGATGAAAACATAAAAGAAACTTTCTATGAAACACTGGGAAGAGTATTTGATGAAGCACCATGCCATGATACGAAAATAGTCCTTGGTGATTTCAATGAAAAAATTGGGAAAGAACTAGTCTATAGATTAACAATGATGAGAGCAATGACAATGGAATGCGACTTATAGACTTTGCCATCTGCTATCAGCAAATATATTAATGCAAGATTGGCCCATTAATATTCAAAATCGCCGTCTAATTTACATATGTGATATTTTCAATTGAGCGCAACTTAAAATAATTATCCAAAATCTTTAGTCAAGCATATCAAACTGTTCATGTTGAAAAGGAGAACAATAAGTGACATTTATACTTATTTAAAACTGGTTGATGTAGTGAACTGTCCCTAAAACATTACACTTTTTTATATCTCAGAAAATAAAAAGTCAGATTTAAAAATGCAAATGAAATATCTATTTATAATGCTTGTTAGTTAGTCTTTTATACCTTAAGACTAACTAAAAATAGTGTTACTAATTTTGTTTAGCTGTTAGATTAGATCAAATTTGAAAATTAATTGGCTGAGGTACATAGAAAATGGCAACCTTGAAAAATGGAGAAAAATAACATTTGGTGATTGTTTTGATAAATTAATTAACAAATTGGGGGAGGATGGGACTTTATCAATTATTTCAGATATTTGTATGCTGAAAACAGTGGCAAATTGCGATTTGCTGCGACTCTAAAAGATATTTACATTATTTTTTATAGTTAATTTACTGTAACCCAACTAATTGCATATTAATGATTTAAAAAAAAACAAATACAAAAAAAAACAAAACAACAACAACAAAAATTGAAGAATATAGTTAGTAATGTTCAGCATCCAATTATCTTTAAAATGATATATCCCACATCCAATTACATCAAGATATCACACAGGAAAATGCAATTATTCTTACACACGTACACATTGTTTACATTTTAAAGTGGACAAAATGTTGAACAAGGGGCATATAACTCAGCAAAGATTTTTCACTAAGTGAAAAATGATTTATCCAAGTACCCATCTATGCAGTTATAATTTACTTTACTTTTTGAAGTGAAATTTTTTAGGATGTTGCTAGCGCTACAACATGTCGTTAACGCTAGGCAGGAAGCTTCTGCTACAACTAGTCGTAGCAGAAGTTTCCTGGCTAGTGCTACGACTAGTAATAGCTTTAGACATTTTAAAAAAAAACTAAGTAGCAACAGTATCTTTAAAAACTTTTTTTAATATTTTATACTCGCATATATAATACAATATTAATAGATCTGGGCTTATTAATGCGTGTGTATAAATTCTAAAATCTCAATTTATTTTGTTTAAAAAATTACAATTACACTCAGTTTGGTTTATAACAAAAAGAAATACATTAAAAAAAAAATTCACCAGCATTTGAATTTGACCTAAGGTTGTTAAAACCGCTCATTTTTGAGAGCCGATTTGAAAAATACAGGTTAACTACCATTCCGTATTTTCCTTATATTTTGAGAACCAATGAGTGGGTGCATCAAAACTCGCCTCACTTTCCCCGCTTGCATTCAGTCTTTTTCGCAAAGCCTTCAATTCAGAGAATAAACAAAAATTCTTCCAAACAATAAAGTAAACATTCCTGGTTTATGGTCAATTTGAATTGATTTTTTTTTAGGACTTCTGATAAACCATTCTAAATAAGAGGACCGATTAAACTGCTAGCAAGTTATTTTTCCTTATATTTAAAAACTCACGCCTCTCCTCGTTTGTTGGTGACGATAAAATCACAATTACCAGCACACCCATTGTGGCTTTTTTATAAAAAAAATAATTTTTAAAAAAAACAGACGGAAGCCAGAATTGAACTCACATATAACAACAACCTATCATCCATCACTATCACTTCACCTAGAGAATCCAAAAGTCCAAATGTGATTTTTAAAAATTATATCTGCTTGTCATTAAATGAACACCAATCAAGTTTTTTTTACCTTTAACATTCATTATTTGGCTTACTTAGTAATCATGAAATTTGATTATTAGAACAAAGGATTAGTATAAGCATAATAAATTAAAATATTAGCTTTATTCGTCACTGTAAGTGTAAGCACATAAATATTTTTTATGATGTCGTAGTAGCAGACAATTCAACGGGATGATGCTAGCATTACAACATGTCGGAGCACTAGTAACATCATGTCAAGTTGTCTGCCATTTCTTTGTCATACCAGCAGACACTCCGAACTTTTAAAATTATATTAATAAAAACTTAATTAATATTAACAAGCTAAGACCTAAGAACTAATACAGTTAAGTAACAACTCAATGTTTACAATGAATTTATTTTTCAGTGATCAGCACTGTCAGTAAAGGCTCATTAAAATATTTTATTTATATTGAATTGAAAATAAAAATAAATAGTATCAAATAGGCCTACAATACGCCAAAGAAGATTCGAGTCAGTGTATGAGATGGGGGTTTTTTTAAATATTTTTTATTTTGGGTTAGCCTAATTTTGCAAGAAATTTCCTTCAATTTGAAGGAATTGAAAAAACAACAAAGTAGGTACTTTGACAGAAAATTTAAATGTAGTCCAATAGGCTTAATAATATATCATTTTAAAGGACTTGCTAAGACCTTTTCAAAAACACTTGTTTTGTCTTTCTATCTTTTATAGAAGTGGAATTTTTTGGTCGATTTTTTGGGCCCCTTATATAACCTATACAATTTATTAAAAAACTTGTGACCCCAATTTCAAAATTCTGTACTATTTCCCTCATAACTTTTTTAATATTAGAGATATGGTTATCAAATTTTGAGGAGACATTCCCAATCCAATTTACAAAACAATGAACAAGGAATGTTTAAATTATATCAAGAATTTGAATTTTGTAAAAATATATTTGGAGGCTTGTTGAAGAAAATCAAGGGCGAAAATTGTTTTTTTTATATAAATAAATTCAAATCAGTACAAACAGTTGCATGCCTAATGCATTATTAATTAGTTATATTGTAAATTTAATTCAATAACTATAATTAAAAGTTTGAATGGTAAGTATTTGACTCTTAAAAATAAAACTGAATGCAAGTTACAATAAATTATTTTTGTAAATACCCCACCCCCCTCGATTCCTGATTACTGAAATTTCAAATTAAAATCAAATTCTATTATTATTTGAAGATTTAAGTATCTCATCAAATTATAATAAGAATAAGAACATATTTACTGTCAATTTCTGAGTAAATAACTTGTATTATTTATTATATGCGCATTTACTTAAATGTCATTCATAACATATGCGTCGTTCTTGCCTCAATTACTTAATTATCACATATTTGACAATTCAAGCTATTTGGAGTACTCCAATAAAGTATTATTTTGATCTCTTTTACTTTTAATTATGTCTATGTTACTTAGTAATAATATCTAATTAGTTTTAATTGACATTTCTTTCTTTTGATTATATAATATATGTAAAAATATTTAAGTGTTTGTCAAATGTATTGTATATGTCCTCAATTTTGTAAAAAGGTGGTATGAAATAACAAAAATGTTAAACATCAAACATTAAATAAAAAGATTACAACACTATTATTTCTAAGGTAAGTATCAATTTGGACTTAGCATTTGTAAAAACTTCTAATTATGCTCTTATCATTTATTTTAATAGCATACCAAATAGTTATAAATAATATAACTAAGTATAAGTAATTAATATAATATACTAATACTAATAGTATTAGGGCCTAATGTTTTATTAATAAAGTTAATTGGACCTGTATTTCTTTGTAAACTGACTTTAATATTACTATTGCTATTATACTAATAATTATTAATAATAATAGTTAAAGTTAATAACAGTATAGTATAGTATATTTTCTTTATAAGGGGAGGTGACTCGATGACGATCGGCATTTTCTTAGTTTTATTCTAAGCTCATCGAACGGGAAAAATCATAACTTCTATTACCAGCATTTGTTTTCAAGAAAATAAATTGCTTTGGGCTAAGAAATGAATTAAGTACAACTTAGAGTTAACCGCTATAATATTATTATAAAAATAAAAACTTGTATGCAATTTATGTACACAACGACCATTGAGAATAAAACCTCTCATCGCCCGCACACACAGCCTGCGTGAAAATGATACCAGTGTGCTCGACTAAATATATCCTCCTCATCACTGATGACAAAGTACACAAATATTAAAAAACTGTGACGTAAAACGCAAACTACCGATGTGCCATTAAGACCGACAGTAAAATCGCCATGACAGTTTTTGCGTGAATTTTCGACATGCGCAGAGGGATGCGCGAACAATTATCGAAGTACCTAAAGTAACAAAGTGATGTAACAAAAGGGTAAACATATAGAATCTTGACCGTGACGTCATTATTGGCGGCCATCTTGTTGCTATGGCACTGACTTTTAAAAGGCATAGCCATAGTCAGAGTATAATATAGTTCCGCATTTTTATATTTCTAGATTATATGAGGGGAGGGAGGACCCACCCTGTTTTTTAAAATTAATTTTTAGAATATCTGAGGGGAGGGAGGTTATTTTTCATTAATTTTTAATTAAATTCACTAGTTCCCCCCCCCACCCCCCCACCCCCCGCAAGGGGAGGTTATAAATAAATAAGAAAACAAACATGATTCAAAGGAAGGAATTCTGGTTCCAAGCAACCGGTAGCGTTGTGACGTCACGGTCAACATTCTTCACTTCAGCCAACAAAAGTATCACAGTTGACAGTTCAACAGATGCGAAGCCCCCCCCCCCCCCCCCCCCCCCACCCCCGACAGTGCAGACAGTGAGAGATGGCGATGGGATGGGGTCGTCTTAAGCTTTAAGTCATTTCAGTCCTTATATTAATCAGCTGAATTGATGAAACAAAACTGACCTGTTCTCCTTTCCTTTTGGTTTTAACTAACTCGTCTCTTTTGGGAATAGTCCCTCCATCACATCCCATTTCTTAAAGTAATAAATTAGTTTTTGACTTATCTAAGATTACTTGTTATGAGTTACCTCAAACGGAAATGATTCACAACACGAGTACGATACTAAATGTACTTGCTGAAAATTGATCCAAGATCAAAGAAATAATTAAATTTGTTTGTAAAAATTTTAAGCATCGATACCAATGCTTGATGCATAAAACTGCAACGCAAAAACAAATACTCCAAATATGAAGATTTTTAAAAGGGAGGCGTTATCCCCAGAATTCTGCGGCGAAGTGGTTATCCGCAGAATTCTGGGGATAACGCTAAACGCAAGGAGGTTAAACGTTATTCGCAGAATTCTAAATGAATCTTCTGAGTCGTGAGATAGAAATCTCGGTCACATGACATCGCAGAATTCTAAATGAATCTCCTTCTCCTGAGTCGTGAGATAGAAATTATAGAAATCTCGCGGTAAAGGAACGATTAAGGAAATTTTAAGAAAATGGCAATCGAAAAAGGAGCTATATTTTGTTCATTCAACGAGTTTACCAGCGCACTAAAAGAGTACGAAGAATTGAATGGTGTTCTTTTTGTCAAGAGCAGTTTAAAAAAAGTAAGATGTTTTACTTTTACAATTTACTCATTACTGTTACTCTGTAACTTACTCACTATTTTGTAGTGAATAGGTTAAGTTTAACTTTAACAATTATTAGGCCTAATAATATTAGGCACTTGGATGAAATTTTCAAAATATATTAAAAATTAAACAAACATTACAGTTGTATAGAGCAATGTAAACCATTGGTAATTTCTTATTTTAGCGCAAATTATTTTTCGAGTAGTTTGA
>MUZC01001780.1:20052-40667 GCA_002072015.1 Radix auricularia | reverse complement strand
ACCCCGTTAAAACTACCAAAAAAATATTTCGAATCGAGAGGTAATACTAGCGCAGGGAACGGCCGCCATTGCCGGAAGTCGAATACATAACCCTTCACGCATTGAAGAGTGGTGCGAAAGGGTGCAAAAGAATTAGTTGTTTTTTTTTAGTTGACGTCTTTAGAATATGTGTAAAAGTTTAGAGAGTTTTACGTCATCATTTGTGGTGACTTGTAGTTAGATTAAAGAGAAAATAATTTTTTTTTTAAATGTAAAGAAATGACTTTTAAATAAAAAAAATGTCAGGTATATTCATTACACAAGAAAATTCATAAAAATATGTCTAAAATCTAAACACAATTACCGATAACTACATAATTCTGATATCTAACATAAGTACTGATACATAATACGAAAATGCGCTAACACGTCCTGAATTCCAATAGGGACCAGGCTTAACATGATTTTTTAAAAAAAACTTTTCTTTTTCATGTGATCATGTGATAAGGAATTGTTTTCTCATTTAAAAGTAATTCACTAGAGGGGAGCAAGAGGTGCTGACCTCACCGGTTGACAAAAAAAATATAAAAAAAATAAAAAAAAAAAAAAAATTGATATTCCCTTTATTTGGCACTGGAAGACTGAGAGGAGTTCTATGGATTGGGAGCCGCGCATAAATGACGTCACGTTCCTAAAAAAAAAAGGGGGGGGGAGGGTATCACACATCTATGACATTGTGAGACGAGAGGGAGGGGTGTGTTTAAAAAATCATGTTAAGCCTGGTCCCTTTTGGAACTCAGGACGTGTTAGCGCATTTTCGTATTATGTATCAGTACTTATGTTAGATATCAGCATTATGTAGTTATCAGTAATTGTGTTTAGATTTTAGACATATTTTTATGAATTTTCTTGTGTAATGAATATACTTGACATTTTTTAAAATTTAAAAGTCATTTCTTTACATTTTAAAAAAAATTATTTTCTCTTTAATCTAACTACAAGTCACCACAAATGATGACGTAAAACTCTCTAAACTTTTACACATATTCTAATGACGTCAAAAAAAAACAACAACTAATTCTTTTGCACGCTCTCGCACCACTCTTAAATGCTTGAAAAACTATGTATTCGACTTCCGGCAATGGCGGCCTTTCCCTGCGCCAGTGTTACCTCTCGATTCGCAAAGTTTTTTGGTAGTTTTAACGGAGTTTTTTAACGGATCGAGTAACTGAGTGTTGATGCACAAATGGCATGTCAGGACATACAAAAAACATATATACATCATGGGTCTAGGACTTATGGATGCTGTGATCAAGGGTGATGACAGACGGACGGACAAAACGGGTGCAATAGCGCATTCATTCGACATCTCGAAAATGCGCTAAAAATGTGAAATCACCTCAAAACGCGTAACTATAAGTAAAAGTTCCATTTAAATATTTGATTATTTACAATTTATTTAATGACGTTTTGTATGAATTCTCACATGTTATTTACGATTTTAGAGTGTAAACTTGCACTAAATCTGAATTTATTTGACAAAAATTAATTTGCCACATGAATAATTCTCATTTAGAAGATACGGAGTATTTTTTTTTCGGGGGGGGGGGGTCTCAAAGCTTTGTGACGTCATGTCGGAAAAAAAGGGATGGGGTCTAAGTTTTTGTGACAAAGTATGACGCGGGGGGGAGGGAGGGGGAATCGGCAACGTCGCGTGACGGCATTTATGGATGCCCCCTGAAGGGGTGACACCATGAGCTACCGCCCCGGGTGACACCAACGCTAGCGACGCCCCTGATCAAAACATAAATTAAATAAGCTACTTTGTAAACGCATTCATTCACAAACGATCACAACTAAAATGGATTTTAAAATAGTCAATACAAAAAGAGTGTGTAACAATATTGTAACACAATACCTGCACACACACACACACACAAACAACAACAACATTTTAAAAAATGATTAAGTTATTAGCCAGTCTGTAACAGCTCAATAAAAAGAAATCTCTTGTAGATTGTGTAACCCCGTGTAAAAGAGTGACTGGTAGTCAAGTAATATAATATTCTACATTTGCTTCTTTAACTTTAAATAAAATTTTAAAACTTTAATTTGCTTAGATTTTTTATTTCAATAATTATTTTAATACGTTAATAGTAGGAAATAGCGGATCCGGATAGTTTGGCCCATATATATTCCGGATCCGGGATATCTCCACATTTAAGTGTAAGAGCTAAGGGGTGTACTTTACTAATTTATATCTAGTATTTAATACTGTTTATTAAATTTTTTGTCTAATCCGAAGAATCTCGACCGTTAACTTGAACAAATTTCAACGAAGTGTGTAGTGTGTACCAAGCGAACAGTGTTGTACCGAGCGTGTAGCGTGGTGTACAAAATTCGTGATCTAGAGCCATAATAAAAACTGTTCTTTTATTCAGACGATTTTAGTTCAATATGCAGTTAATAGTTTAACTTAGCTTGTTATCTTTAGTAGTAAAGTAATATCTATACTTCTAACTTTTTAACTTAATATTTTTTACTAAACATTTTGCATGGATTTGAATGATCTCATTATCAACGCTTGCTAATTTGTTTATTTTGTTCTATATTAATAATTAAATGTGTAACTTAATTTGTTACTTAACTTATTTTGTTAATTATATTATTGCCAATGGACTAGTGACTAGAGTTTTAATATTATAAGACTGAAGAAGATATAACGCGAAAGACAAGCAACTTTTTTATTTTTAAGTTCGCAAATCAAATAATAATTGCAACTGCCATCTAAAGTTCAACTGGGAAAAAACAAAGATTATAAAATTGTTACAATGATATAACATGTATATCAAAATTTAAATGTTAAAATTAAAATGCTGAATTAAAAGTATTGAATTATTGACTACTGACACCGACCATTCAATGACAAAGAAGTTGAAAACGAAAGAAAATAGTTAATAGTTAGAAGGTACTAGCTGTCGAGAAGGGGTGGCCTCTACGGGGCTTGACAGATGAATAAGGTCACGGACCTGACCGAGACCCGAAACCGACAACTCCTGGCAGGCAATGCCGAAGTCCGACATGTTAGGGGTTAGGAGCTAGTCACATATAATTAAAGTCACTGTACGGATCTTAGGCCAAGCTTCTAGATGCCATGCCGATGATGAAAACCAAAGTGCCCTTTGAGGGTCGGGTTACTCCGAGGTGACCATTTCGTCCCCCTCAATTTTACTAGCAACGCCATTAGGCGGTGCCGGTTTAGGGCCAGGAGTACCAGTACGGATTAGCAAAAGGAACAGCTAAGAGCGCAGCGGACATCAGCTCTGAGTAAACCTTCCAGTGGTGGTCTCCCGCATTGCGGTGGTCCTAACCATGAGACTCGTAAGCTTTGCCGGCGTGACGCCAAAGTGGTAACAATTCGAAGTAGTGTTGTTTTAGTCCCAGGTCCTATTTTAGTTTTAGTTTTTATTTCGTTTTTTCTGTAATAATTTTAGTTTTAGTCTAGTTTTAGTTTTGAGCTCAATTTTAGTTTTCGTTTTAGTTTTCGTCGACTAAAACTAAAACACCTGAGTTTTAGTTTTCGTCTTATACATTTTAGTTTCAATTTTAGTTTTAGTCTTGTAAACACCAATAACTAATAACATGATTGTTCATGATCAATTGTTGAAACAAATTGAAGCATAATAATAGTAGTCACAGAGATGACAGCTCAGTGTACTGAGACTGAGTCCATTCACTCAATTGTCACATTATAAGTCACACTATCACATTGTGTTATGTGCCAATGCCAAGACTCAATTTTTGACTATGTTGTAGACTAGCAGACTTGCAGTGCATGTACAAAAAACAGCAACAACTAAAAACGTAATAATAATAAGAAACCAAAAACGTAAGTCAAAATTAAAACAAATGTATTCATTCTAAGACCAAGAACTCTGAACTAACTAAACTAAGTAACAACAGTTCACTTGAAGAGTGAAGACTAAGCGTCAAAACAAATGACTGTTCAGCTTGAGAAAGACCCGTTTTTCTAGACTCCGATTAGTTCTGTTTCTTTTCCCAGTAGTCAAATCACCACAAAGAGAAAAAATTCTCTCCACGTAAGCCTCCGAAGCTGGTGCAGTCAATATATCTAAGGCCAATGGTGCAAGCAACGGAAACGTTTTTTGAACGTTCTGTGATTGCCAGTAGCTTAAGCCATTGCCATCCTCACTGACTGCTTTGGCAGCTTCTTGATAGTGCAACAAATAATCTTCCAGTTCGTCTTCAGGCCCACGAACTGCAGATATAATATTAGTGATTGGTGGGGTGTTCGCAATGTGTTGCGTCAGGGATTTGAAGCGCTTGAGAGGAGGTCCAGATGTAGTCAGGGCTGTTGAACCAACGCTATCAGGAGACGCAGTTGCAGTGATATTTCGGTTAGGAGTAGGCTGACCAGCAGCTGAAATCACTTGACCAAGCTGTGCACTTACTGCGGCTGCTGCTGCTGAAGCAGTTTCTTCTCGCAACACAAACTGTTTTGCTGCACTTAGAAGATGCCCTTTTCCTGAAATGAACAGTGCTGACACAGTGGTAGGATCAAGCAGGCAAGCTGCAGAAGGTATAGGTTCAAAAATATCAGAATCTGGTTCCAACGCAAACTCAAATCGTCGCCTCAAGCCATCCAAAAAGGTGACTGCTAGCTCTTTTAGTGATGCGTCCAGAGTTTGATCAGACTGTGCCTCAAGAAGATGATATTCTATGTCCATAAGTGCTGGAATTACTGATGACATAACAACTTTATCGCCTTCGAGTAAACGTGTATGTTCGGCAAATGGTTGCAGAAGCTTCAGTAACTGATCTATTTTTTGCCATTCACTTGAAAGAAGAGTGTCCCATTCCATTTCTTCCGCTACTGCATTCACACTAACCTTCAGTTCAATTAGTCGCTGCAGTAGAAGGAATGTGCTTGACCATCTTGTGGGACAATCTGCAATAAGAGTTTTCTTGCTCTTCAACACTAGCTTTTGGGTTGCAACAGATGATTTTCTAAACTTTTCAACCATACGCCTTGCTGAATCAAGTATCGGTTTTATGGCAGCACACTTTGACATCTCATTAACAACTAGCTGCATAGTATGAGGCATACATGCCATGCGTTTCAATTTCAAATAGTGACCATCAACAGTCGTTTCTGCCCTTGCAACCTCATAGTCTTTATCTTCATTAATATTGTCAACCTCATCATCCTCATCATCCTCTTCCTCATCAGAATCAGAATCTGTGCCAGTGGCAGTTTCGCATCTATCAACAAACATGGTTTTAAAAGCTTTTATCATGTTAGCGCCATTGTCCGTAATAACTAGCATGACTTGGCTAGTTTTTATACCCCATTTTTCGAAGCAATCGCTAACTTTAGCAGCAATATTTTCACCTGTATGAGGATGACTAACAGTAAACACATTCAGTGTTAAATGTTCACCTTGCTGTATAATTGGATTGTACAAACAAGCCGAAACACCAAGGAACGCTGCCGTAAGGCCCCTTTTTGACCAAATATCCAAGCAAAGGGTAAGACGCCGAGCATGTTGTATATTCTCTTTAAACTTCTTTTTGAGTTCTTCACACGCCGATTTTAAAGCCGTTTGTATAGCTGTACGGCTTGGTACTTGAAACTTGGGATCCATTGCCTGGCAGAACTCTCTGAATGCCTCATGCTCGACCTGTACATGTAAATTGCATTCTTTCATTATTGTAATTATTTTACAATTTACATTTTATAGTTGCATATTAATTATTATGTACCAATATACAGCCATTTTTATTTATTCTTATATTAATTCAATGAAATGAATAACATTTAACAGTTATACTATTTAAGCTGCCATGNGGCCATGTGTACAAATTTTATCTGTTTTAAGTACTCTAACAATTATTTTTCTCAAGCCCTGTCCTGTCCCATAATAAAATTAGTGATACTGCTGCCCATATTAATACACATAAAATTATAATGAAAAAGTTTTGTTTTACAATTTAATGTTCGTAAGGTTATGATACTACATGAATGATATGTCACATGTGTCTTTGTGTGACTTTTTGTTTATAGGTTCAAAGAAGTAGTAGTAGTTATTAATAAGAAATAAATAAAGCATGATTACTTACCAACGACGTGGAAACACCAGTTTTCGCCATGAATCGTGTCAGAGCTTGCATTCTGGAAATATTTTCAATAGACTGTGCAGAATATTTGTGTTTATTAAGTTTATTACCAAACATGTCGGTAATTTTCCTTGAGGCAGAAGAGTTGGCAGCTGGCAACTTTGTTGACTTACTGGGTGCTGCTGCTACTTTAGTCTTCTCTTTCTCTTCCTTCCATGGCATCATTTTCTTTCTTGTGGCAAGCTTTTAAATGCCGTTTTAGATTTGTAGGATTCCTTCCCACGAGCAGTCTTTCACATTTCTTACCGTCGTTAATAACCAAACATTCACTTTTGTTTAAATCTATACGGTACGTGAAATAATCCCAAACATCACTCGATTTTGGGCGTCCACTTACTCCACCAACACCAGTTCCTGCTGTTGTCATTGTCAACTTTCAATGTTAAATAATTGTATTATTTTTATGACTTATATTATCGCCCAGTTGATGCGCATGCGCGATCATCAAAGAAATCGGGTCATAATAATTTCCTAGAATTTCGCAAAAGTGCAGTAACGGAAAAGAACGATAAATGGGGATTTTAGTTTTTATTTCGTTGGGGAGTTTTAGTTTCAGTTTTTATTCAGTCTTTTGTCTACCAGATTTAGTTTTCGTCTAGTTTTAGTCTTGCTGCTAATTTTAGTTTTAGTTTTAGTTCTCGTTGACGAAAATGTACATATTTTCGTTGACGAAGGTTTTAGTTTCAGTTTTCGTCGACGAAAACAACACTAATTCGAAGTAGGGAAAATTCCACCCCTCCTTCGGGAGGTCAACATAGTGGGAGGCGTTTTTACATTGTGTCCTGGACGCCCAGGTTGCCGCTTCAGAAGCTCTCAGATTTTACGTCACCTAGGGAGCCAGAGAGCTAAGGGGGTTTTCCGGGAAGCCTCATGAATAGCGCAAATTTGAGACTGCTAATTTTCTTCCACATGTAGGATCATTGGTTGTTACTAGTAAGTTTTAACAAGGTACTCTGCAGTACTTGTTATCTTTAATTTTGTAGTTTGTTTCTTTAATTTTTAAGTTTCTTAAAAAAATAAGTGTTTGTCATACTACCCTAATTCTTTTTCAAGAACAATAACATCCAAGTTTATTCGGTGACAAGCGAGAACGCCCATCTTCATTTATGTGCCCCGCTATTCTGAAAACTCTCTCACTATCCATTCTTGTTAAATATACTTATCTCTCGTTATTGTTTTTTACTTTTTTATAAATTGGTATATAAGCTTATTAAAATTAATTGAATTTGATTTTAAAAATTCTTCATTACATTGATATTATCCGGATCTGCCATAATAATAATAATAATAATAATAATAATAATAATAATAATAATAATAATAATAATAATAAATTGATAATTTTATATAGCGCTGTATCCCAGCAAGGAGCCGGGCTCACGGCGCTTTACGTGGAGAAAATAACATACATATATTAATTAAATAAACATTCATATCATACTAACCACATAAGTGACAATACGTTACACATAAGCTACGTTAATCATTAAAACAGAAATGCTGTTTAATTAATTTTGAAAATAAATTTTGAAAAGATGCATCTTAAGTGCAGTCTTGAAGGACTATTAGTAGTTGATGTGTAATGGAAGAGAATTCCATTGTTTGGCTGCACAATCCGGAAAGTGGTGAAATCCGGGATATCCGGCTGTCCCTTAGTTAATATACGATGTAATTTAAAAGACATTTCACTTTTAACAATTGAATTACAGCAAAGAGGAACACTTGGAATTGGAGCTTCACTTAAGTAATATATTATCGACTTTATCAGTCAAAAAAATCAACATCTGAAGTTGAAATAGGATAGTTGCGCACCTGTTGCACACTTTTTGGAAAACAAGAAATTAAAGCAATGAAATTAATGAAAGGAAATAGACAAAGGAAATAGACACTAATAATTATCTTACCGTGCTGGTCTTCTCTACGTCAAAACTGCGCCCCCTTTTTTTTAATTGAATGGCAATGCACCGTTTGCTTATCCAGGTATTAATTTTGTTTAGTTTAAAATATTGATTTTTCATTCAAAATAAAATATAGAGCACACACTTTTAAAAAAAATCATGTTAAGCCTGGTCCCTATTGGAACTCAGGACGTGTTAGCGCATTTTCGTATTATGTATCAGTACTTATGTTAGATATCAGCATTATGTAGTTATCAGTAATTGTGTTTAGATTTTAGACATATTTTTATGAATTTTCTTGTGTAATGAATATACCTGACATTTTTTAAAATTTAAAAGTCATTTCTTTACATTTAAAAAAAAATATTTTCTATTTAATCTAACTACAAGTCACCACAAATGATGACGTAAAACTCTCTAAACTTTTACACATATTCTAATGACGTCAACTAAAAAAAAAAACTAATTCTTTTGCACCCTTTCGCACCACTCTTCAATGCTTGAAAAACTGTGTATTCGACTTCCGGCAATGGCGGCCGTTCTCTGCGCCAGTGTTACCTCTCGATTCGCAAAGTTTTTTGGTAGTTTTAACGGGGTTTTTTAACGGATCGAGAAACTGAGTGTTGATGCACAAATGGCAGGTCAGGACATACAAAAAACATATATACATCATGGGTCTAGGACTTATGGATGCTGTGATCAAGGGTGATGACGGACGGACGGACGGACGGACAAAACGGGTGCAATAGCGCATTCGACTTCTCGAAAATGCGCTAAAAAAAGTATGTATATATAATATAAATATATTGAAGACACCGTGAAAATTAATAGCCTGCAGAATAGAATATTTTAGCATAAAGCTAGCTGGCTGGTCTGTTGGATTCGTCGTGTTTAAATAATTTAACAATTATAGATTTAGTAATAGCAAATGATGGATTTAAAGAAAAAAAATCAATTTATCTTTATTATGGACCCCATCCTCCAAAGTCCAAAGTAAAACTAAATAAACTAGCAAAAATGCAAGAAAGAGCTGATTACTGAAGAATTTTTGTTAATAATGAGCAAAACTAATGCTATAATTTAAATTATTATTAAACCTAGAAACACTGCGGGATAGATCCGATAGATAAACAAAGAGCAAAGAAGTAATAATACAAACTACGGACACTTCGACCTCGGGCGATTCGACTCCGGACGTATTAAAACCGAAGAATTTTTTTCTTAAATTTTTATTACGATAAACTTTTTAAAATTTATTGTTTTTAAAATTAAATTTTGCTATAAAATAATTTAAGTTAATATTATTACCCATTAAAAATTAAACAAAGTTTAAATCAGTTATTTGTAGCGTTTAATTTACAACGATTTGTAAATAGTATATACATGTATTAAAGCCAGTCAACATTCAACGCAAATTCAAAATTGTAATAAATGCACCATTCCTCTCAGCTCATTCCAAACTTATCTAACTCCACCCCAACCCCGATCCGATGTAATCGGGCAATAAACAGAGATTTTTAAACAAATTCAAACTACGTTTTTATAAGTGGGCTAAAAAGAACAAAATAAATTAAAACTTATAAGTTCAAGTACTTTGATTTAATATGACTAAAACGTGGAACGAGTGCTTATGAGGTTTTACATATGCAGTTCACTCATTCTCTCACGTATAGATCTTTCTTTTGCCTTCTAAATTATAAATCTTTAATTTTTATACCAAACACCTTTCTTTGTGTTCATCGAAGGCTGTCGTGAACTCATGTTACACGTGAATGTCAACAACAGCAGACGAATACATAATAATATGCTATATAGAGATAAACTTTAAAAAATGCATTTTATCATCGATCTGAAATTTTGATACAAATGCAGTTTCATCCAAGATATGTCTGTGGTAAAATTTTGAGATCTCTAGGACCATCAGAAGTGGTTTCATTTTATGTTTGAAAATGTGAAATTTTGCGGGCAGACAGACAGGACAGAAAGTAAGTTAATAAAAACGTGGTAATAAAACGGCAATGTGGTCAGATAGTCCTTTCTAAAGTCGCCTACATTCTCGCTGCCCCCACTCACTTTATTTACCTTCCCCATAACCCTCGCCAGCACACGTCGTGCTGTGGTGGTCACTGACCCTAACCTTTGTAACATGTCGTTATGTAAGCCCAGGACAAAATATAAACAATGGCTTTACGTTCAGACAAGTCATACGGGCCCAGCAGCTTGAATGCAGGGCCGTCCTAACGCTTCAGCCCGTTGGGCATTTGCCCGGGGGCCCACGAGCATAGGGGCCCCATGGAAACATGTTTATGTATATATATTATGTATATTTTGTATCCCATCCGGGGTGGCACACTCTTTCTTTGCCCAGGGGCCCAACAATATTTCTTTGCCCGGGGGCCCAAAGCGGTATAAATACGGCTCTGCTTGAATGTTATTATTGTCTGCTGTATTAACTATAGATTTTTTTAAATTTTAAATACTGACAACTTTGTACGTCTTATTTGTGCGAGGGAGGTCTTCACGTGTTAAGGAACACAAGAAATAGATGTGAATGGAAGAGCGCGGGTTTGTAATGGTTTCAGTGTCTGCGAGGGGCGATGTTCAGCATGTCGACAACTTTAAAGGGGGAAAAAATAATAAATTATTTTTGTTATCACAGGGAAAATCTTTAAACGACTTACATATGTACTCATTTTTAAAACCCAATAATAAATTAGGTCCCTTTTAAATCCTTCATATTAACTTGTGGTGTCTCAGCCATGCGTGGCGAAAAAAACTTTATATCGATTTTAACCCATTTCCTCGTAAGCTAGCGAGCTGACATTTTGCAGCAGACTCGTGACATGATAAAAATTAGGTATCACAGTTTCAGATAAATCGAATGTACTGTAATTGAATTATTGAGTTTTTAAAATTATTTAATTTATCTCTATCTCTATGTGTCATGTTAATTTTTTTTAGATAGAGTGTTGTGGTGCGTATTTTGTTCAACAACTTTTCCTGTCGCGCAATAAGGTGCGCATTCCATTGACATTACTTTTAAAAAATATATTCACGATCGGTGCGCATCATATTAACCATCTTTTACGAGACATAACTAGAATTTTGTATTTTCGGATTGTTTTGCCTTTTGCCCTGCGTATTATAATGAACATCTTTATAGCTATGTCTCGTAGATAAAGAATTTATAGTAAAAAAAAAATTACGGGTTTTTTAATTAAGTGTGTTCAATTAAAAAATAATTATAATTAAAATAAATAAATAACATTTATCGGTGTATAAACGAAGGGTCGAAACGTCCTGGGGTCGAAACGTCCTGGGTTGGAACTCTCCGGGGTCGAATTGTCCGTGGTCGAACCGACCGAGGTCAAAACTTCGTGGAGTCGAAACGTCCTGTGGTCTAACTGGCAGGGTCGAATCGAACGGGGTCGAAGTTTCCGACCACCTATAATACATACCGTTAGGTCAAATAATAAGTAACTAGGAAATACCACACAAAGATAATCTGGGTGACACCAACACGTCACTGGTTGACACCAATACGTCACTGGTTGACACCAACACATCACTTGGTGAAACCAACAGGTCACTGGGTGACACCAACATGTTACTGGGTGACACCAACATGTTACTGGGGGACACCAACATGTTACTGGGGGACACCAACAGGTCACTGGGTGACACCAACAGGTCACTGGGTGACACCAACAGGTCACTGGATTCCCCCACCACGTCACTGGGTGACACCAACACGTCACTGGTTGACACCAACACGTCACTTGGTGAAACCAACAGGTCACTGGGTGACACCAACATGTTACTGGGTGACACCAACAGTCAACAGGTCACTGGGTGACACCAACACGTCACTGGTTGACACCAACACGTCACTGGGTGACACCAACACGTCACTGGATGACACCAACACGTCACTGGATGCCCCCACCACGTCACTGGGTGACACCAACACGTCCCTGGTTGACACCAACACGTCACTGGGTGACACCAACACGTCACTGGATGACACCAAAACGTCATTGGATGACACCAACACGTCACTGGGTGACACCAACATGTCACTGGGTGACACCAACACGTCACTGGATGCCCCCAGCAAGTCACTGGATGACACCAACACGTCACTGGCTGACACCAATACGTCACTGGGTGACACCAACACGTCACTAGATCATAACAACACGTCACTGGGTGACACCAACACGTCACTGGCTGAAACCAACACGTCACTGGGTGACACAAACACGTCACTGGCTGACACCAACACGTCACTGGATGACACCAACGCGTCACTGGGTGACAACAACACGTCACTGGGTGACACCAACAACATAAACGTCAATTGGAGACCCCAAGAGACCAATTTATATAATTGCGCAGCCACACGTTGTTGCCACTTAAAAATGTTGCACGTATTAACACCTTTTAAAAACAGCCTTTGATCTCAATTTTTATTTTTTCCACAAAAAAAAACCTATGAAGTGGAACAGACAACTTGAGATAATACAAAATTTGTATGATATAACTTCAACATAGTTTCGGGTGCTCGATTCTAACGGACCCGAATCCATGTATTTACTTGCCGTAAGATTTCAATCTAAGTAGAGAAAGCTGAAGGTGGGGCTCTTTAGAAATTGTAACACTTAGGAGCAAGACTCGCAAGTGTTGTTGGTGTGACAGTTAAGTAATGTAGTAATGTTGCTGTTGACTCTGTCTTCTACCGCTTGTGTTTCAATGGGATTTCTTTCTCGGGGTGGTATCATTCTCGTTTTAATATACATCAATCATCAAGCAATTAGAATGAAATGGTTTGAGAGCACGATGAGTAGGGAATGGAATTGGTGGTTGACAACTGGCTGTAGCTGTTATCATCTTTCAGAAATATTGAGAGAAATATTGTTTAAGTGTCGCGTAATTCTTTTCAAGATGTTTTAATTTTCTAATTTCTTAGTGTGTAGCGGA
Organism: Radix auricularia; assembly: GCA_002072015.1. Lineage (NCBI taxonomy): Eukaryota > Metazoa > Mollusca > Gastropoda > Lymnaeidae > Radix > Radix auricularia. Next base: position 27,612 of record MUZC01001780.1, on the reverse strand, counting down.
TATAGGGATGTTCATAACATGGCGGAAATCTATTAATAGAAATATTATATCTAAATTTATCATATGTAAGGCCAAATTCATTAAAAAAAATAATAATAGATACGAGTCAATACGTGAATGTAGGTATATTGAGAATGAATGATCTTATCAGCTAATATTTAATTCTTCGTTAATTTAAGACAGCTTATTGGACTTGCAAAATAAAAAAACAATTTCGTAGTTTTACTAAGCTAACAGTTTTGAGAACATAGTGATTTGACTGTATTTATGCCTCAAAACTTTGTTCCGCTAAAATGTAATCTAAAAAAAGAACATTACAAAATGAGCTATGACGTTTTCCGGTTTTAGAAATGAAGAACATTATAAGATCATTTTTATAACGATTATTTTCAAATTTTTCCTTTATTTCTACTTAAACCGGAAGGACAAGAATTTCATAAATGAATTTACTACACAACATACATAGCACATTCCAATGTTTGTCAGAATTCATCCCCCAATTCTCACCTACATCCACAGGTCATGCTGCTCATGTTGTCCACTTCTGCCGATGGTCAATCTGGCAGGTGCCAAACTTCTCTGAAGCCGAAGCGGAACATCGATGAATTGAAAAATGATTTCATGTCGTACTGGGGCACGTACAAGCCCCCACCATTTAACGGCACAGATCTGGCGACCATTCGGAGACAATTTCACAACTTCACCTGCGGCGTGATGGAGTACGACCCGACCAGAGCGATCGTCAAAGGGACGTTGGTTCCTAGGAAAGGGTGGCCGTGGCACGTCTTGATCCACGTAGACAGATATACTGGATATGTTTTCTGTGGAGGAGTATTGATAAGCCGTTTACTGGTCTTATCAGCAGCGAGTTGCAGACACACGTTCGGATCTGCAGAGATGGGCTCAAATAAAAGAAGAAGCGGGGCGTATGATCCGTGGAGGCAAGACTTTATCGTGATGGGTCGTTATAAAGTCCCTATCAACTACTCCGAAACAACCAACTATGTCAGAGACAACATAGCTCTCCTATACTTTGACAGAACTATCGCTTACAATGAGTACGTGAGGCCCGTCTGTCTGCCTTGGACGGAGGTGATGAACTTTTATGATTGCTACGTTGTCGGTTTCGGTTTCAATAAATTAGATAATGGGCTTTACCAGGCTAGAGTGCGGTGGGTGCATGACGAATTCTGTCGCTTCTTTGGGCGCATACACAAGCAGAGCCTGGACTCACGTGTTGTGTGCTTCGAAATGGTTCAGCGTGACTCCTACCCATGTCATTCGGACGATGGTGGCGGCGTGTACTGCAGGGAGAAAGGCCTCTGGACCCTCGTGGGGATTGTTGGGGACATGAAAAAGGCGTGCTCGGACAAGCATCCATTTTTCAATGTCGATGTCTTCTCGTACATGAAGTGGGTCCTTGAGAGCGCAATTAATTTACTCCAAGGCCATCCGGCATGAGTTCGTTCCCCTGGAAACGCGATTCTTTCCATCAAAATTTTAGACTGGCTGTGACTCCGTCATTGCAATTGTTAAAATCGGGGTGATTTGTATAATTTGAACTTCTACATTTAAGTCGCGTATCCAAACTTTGATGTCAGTCGTGGGAAGCAAGTTTAAATGAGCATTTCATTAAGTATTAATTTTTTAAAAATTAATTTTGTTTTATCATCTTATGACTATGGCATACATTGTCCGATTTTTCAGATATTGTTTTCTTGCCTTAAGTTTACATAAAAAATCACGATATTCATGTTTTTCCTTTTTATGTTTATTAGTAGATTAAGTTTTTAAAAAAAATTATAGAAAATATTAACTCCTATTTTTACTTGTATCAACTTGTAACTTAAAATCCAGCATTTGAAATCTTGACACCAGAATAAGGTGTAAGACTAAATCAAAATCAAAATTGTAGATAACTTTTGCCTATAGGTATATACTACTATACTACACAAATAGCTAAATTAAGCAAGACCACTCTTTGAGCCGTTGATGAAACTCTGGATCCAGTTCTACCATATGGGGAAAATTCATTTTCCATGGTTTTCATGTTTGTAATTAAAATTGCGTATATTTTAACAAATTGCTATGTTTTAGTTTGTAATTCAAACAGAATCACAACTAATGCCAAGGATTTAAGAACAAAATCCCCAGACCCATAAAAGCATTCAGTGCGTTTAGTCAACTGTTTGTTGACTGTGGCTGCAAAATGTTAAACAGAAGGCAAATTTAGACCAAACGTACATGTTGGTAATAGTCCTATCTTTGATGGTTGTGTTTTCATCGGTAAGAATTTTTAAATTTATTTCACGGGCAAAGAAAGTGGTAACTAATTGTAAAATTGTTGAATGGCATAACAAAAATACCTTAGTGTTTTTAATACGTCTATAAGTAACACGGGGATGTTGACAAATTATGTCAACGGAGGTAAATTTTTGATGGACAATTACAATTATACCCCTGTGAGTTACATCAAAGAACGTCATATTTCTTTTTTTTTTTTAAATATGGTTCCATGGACATTAAAAATAGGACCTAAACCAGAAATTCAGCGTCAATTATGTTGACAGTACAGATGTCCAGGGGCTCTGAATGGTCCTCAATTTGTGAAGTAACCACATAAATTAACTGAACCAATAAATCGTTCTTCTTAATATTTTTTGTACCATTTTCAATCACTTAACCTTAAGCACTTACAATGGGAAAGTGAATTATAATTGACTGTTTAAAAATGTGTTAAATCCGCTATATTTAGTTAAGGGTTAAAATTTTGAAAAAAAAAACACAAAAAAAATACATGCAATTACAGCCTTTAAGTGAATTTAAATTAGCAGCGCTGGTGTTCTTTTCTTTAGTCCAATTATTAAATTTAAAAACAATAATTGTATACCAAACAGATAAAAATTATTTCTTTCTCCGATACGATCCATTCCCCATAAGATCGATGGGATCTCGGACCACAATAAGATTAGGGGATCCTGTTCTTAATCCCATTCCCCAGTAAATACTGGCTGAGTCTAATAATCATAAGTTTGGGGGGGGGTACTGTCTCGTAGATATTTGGTATACTGTCTCATAAGTTTGTAGGGTAATTTCTCATAACTTTTGGCGCACTTTCTCATACGTTTGTTGTGTACTGTCTCATAAATGTTTGGTGCGTTATCTCATACGTTTGTTGTGTACTGTCTCATAAATTTTTGGTGCGTTATCTCATACGTTTGTTGTGTACTGTCTCATAAATTTTTGGTGCTTTATCTCATACGTTTGTTGTGTACTGTCTCATAAATTTTTGGTGCTTTATCTCATAAGTTTGTAGGGTACTGTCTTATAAATTTTTGGTGCAATGTATCATAAGTTTTGATATACTGTATGCTGGAACAAACACATTCAAAGTCTCCTTCTAGCCGTCCAGGATTCCGTCTGATCACACCAGGAAAACAACATACTATCAACATTTAATACTCTTACTCTTACAAAACAACAAACTATCAACATTTATTACTCTTACTCTTACAAAACAAATCACTATCAACATTTAATACTCTTACTCTTATAAAACAAAACACTATCAACATTTAATACTCTTACTCTTATACTCTATGCCTGCATAAATTAAACAAGGTAATAATTCATTCATGACTGGAAAACATACCCGGATTTAACAGAGATTTAAAGTAGGGCTGCGGAAATTATCGATTAATTTCTCGATTAATCGGTAAAAGATTTTATCGATTAAAACTATTTTAATAAATAAAATAGCGATTAAAATAATGGTAAATTTTTTCAATCATATTACCAATTTATCAATAAAAAATAAATTACTAATAATTAAAAAATAGTTGCTTTTTTACGTAAAAACTTCTCCATTAAAAAATAAGGGTTTTTAAGGTGTAAACTGTCAAATAAGCTGTTTCAAAAGGAAAATTATATCAACAATTAAACAATGATTTACTTAATTAACAATAACACAACATTGACATTAAATTGAACTACTGTACTTATAGCTTTTAAAAAATGTGAATTGCCTGTTTTTGTTACTTCCCTTGAAATTTTCAGTTTAATGACGTCATACATCTTATTTTTAGCCTTAATCAAAATTATCGATTAATTATTCGGTAATTTTTCAAAAGTTAACGATTAATTGTAAATTTACAATTAATCGATAACAGCCCTAATTTTAAGACATAAATCTTCAAACTTCATGCCTACTTTGCTGATACAATCCATTTATCACAAGGTTTCGTTTTTTTTTTTTTTTTTTTTTTTTTTTTTTGATTCTTTATGATATGTGCTGTTCCTCGTCTTGAACTTGAAGGTATCACTTTAGGAAATCACGTGTTAGACATGTCGTCGTTGCGCAAAGCAAATAGCGGCCGCATAAACAATCAGGGGTAAAAAAAAAAAAACAAGAACTTTGCGCATCATATTGGGATTATTTTTTTTTTAAATTAATTTACTAAATTTTTTCACAAATGAACACATTTGTAAGACAGCCCATAAAATGTTTATTATTACATAAAAATAAAAAAGCATCAACAGCACAAAAACGCAATAAAAAACAAAACATAAATTGAGCTTTAACTTATAACTAACTTATTTCAACGAAAGTCAAACATTTGATAATAATATATAGCATTTTAAAAATTGCGTTAATTATTATAGGGATTAAGGTATACTTTAAACCAAAATTATGACTATACTACCCATAATAATAATATCGGTAAGTGGATTCACATTTTAATTTTAATTTAATCAAAATCTTTCTTGATTTATAATTAACTCTCAATTTCCAAGCCAATATGATATTATCATATTCATTAAATTTTATTATATGTAGTAATATAATTCAACTAAAAGTTAACATTCAATCACGTTCCGTAATATAGTTTGGTAGCGGTTTGTTTCTGAAATAAAGATTGGGGGATGCGGCTTTAGTGATCCGTGTGTTATTTTCATTATTAGACATTACCGCATTGTTTGACATCACAGAAGCTGCAAGATTAATATCTGGTGAAAATTCAGAATTAACAAGTTAAATCTCTAAGCCTGGAAACACTAAAGGATAGAAGAACAAAAAGGAAAGTTGTAAAAATACGTAAAGCGTTTAAAAATCAAATCCTCACTTAGAAATACAACACAACTATATATACTATCTTAACTATCTAATACAATACTCAAACTCCAATAAATTTAGGGAAAGAAAAGAAAAACATCGTTTCTTGATCCATATCATTAATATTATTAGGGCCTATGTGTAATTTTTTTTAGAAATGTTTGCAGTGGTTTTATCTTACCTGGCTAATGTAACCCATTTAACTGAACCATTATTATGAGTTTGAAATAGTTCTTTGCGGATAACGTTTAATATAAAACAACTTCGCTACGGGTCCAGATGCAGAAAGAAAAGTATTAGAAAGCGTTAGCTTTGCTGTCTGGCCACCCGGTCATAGGTGACATATGGAGACTCTACTTTGTTGACAAAGATCAACATGAGCCGTGAATGGAGTGGAGCTGATGTTTCCATCAATATGTAGATACATATTTTGTTTCTCCATAATTTGGGTCACTTATTTCGTTTTTAGATGTTTTAGTTAATTTTCTGATTTTTTTGCCATAAAAATTTAGTTTCCATTTCTTCTATTTATTTAACCAGCGAAATGAAAGACCATTTAATTACATGAACAAAAATTATTTCACAAATTTTAAAGCTCATTACAATTTTTGTCATGGCTCATCCTGTTCCAAATGAGTTCAGCATTTTAGTCTCTAGACGTTGTTATACATCTTAACATCCACAGACCATGCTGCTCATGTTGTCCGCTTCTGCCGATGGTCAATCTGGCAGGTGCCAAACTTCTCTGAAGCCAAAGCGGAACATCAATGATTTGAAAAATGATTACATGTCGTACTGGGGCACGTACAAACCCCCGCCGTTTAACAGCACAGATCTGGCGACCATTCGGAGACAATTTCACAACTTCACCTGCGGCGTGATGGATTACGACCCGACCAGAGCGATCGTCAAAGGGACGTTGGTTCCTAGGAAAGGGTGGCCGTGGCACGTTAATGTATTCTCCACTATACCCGGACATAGGGATTTATACTGCGGGGGAGTACTGATCAGCAGCTACTTGGTCTTAACGGCTGCTAGCTGCAGGAACACATTCAGCTGGGCGAGAATTGGCGCAAACGAACGAAAGCAAGATCAGCCCGGGCTGCAAACTTTTCAATTGTCAAACCGTTATTTAGTCCACAAAAACTACAGTCAACACATCGACTTTGCCAGAGACAACATCGCCATCTTGGACTTGGCACAAAAGATTCATGCCACCGAATACGTGAGGCCCGTCTGTCTGCCCTGGACGGAGGTCATGGACTTTCAGCACTGCTACGTTGTCGGGTTCGGTGACAATAATATGCCATGGGTTTCAGTAGGTGTGCAGGGGCTATTCCAGGCTAAAGTGCGATGGGTGCATGATGAAGTTTGTCGCCTCCTGGGACGAATCAGCAAGATGAAGCTTGACTCACGTGTTGTGTGCTTCGAAACGATTCAGCGCGGCATCTACCCGTGTAGAGGGGACGATGGTGGTGGCGTGTACTGCAAGGTTAAGGGCCTCTGGACCCTCGTCGGGATTGTTGGTGACATGAGAGAGACGTGCGACGAAAAAAATCCATATTTCCACGTCGATGTATTCTCGTATATGAAATGGATTCTGGAGAGCGCCATTGACTTGCTTCAGGGCAGGCCGGCTTGAACGAGTCCACCTGAAAACGCGGTCGGTTCATCATATGTGATAATTATTAAAGTTTTGACAAAGGGTGATTAAAATTATATAATTATTGCTATACTTAAAGTTTTGACAGATTGCGATTATAATTTAATATAATTTTAAGGATGCTATTGCTAAAAACGGACTTTGGTATGTCATTTTTCAAGTTAATTATTATGTCAAATATACCGTATACTTGACTCCAAGAAGTAAGTTGCTGTGGTAGAACAGTTTTGCAGTGGAAATAAATTTAAAAATTAAGTGTCCAAATCCCCAAAAGTGATGCTGACATTTCATTTTTTAAAATTATGTCATTGAGCTTTCCAATAAGTATGGAACGTTGTAAACATTTTTTGAAATTGGTTTTCGACTTTGTAATATAATAATAACTATTTTTCTTGCACTATTGAAAAGAGATTGTACCTTCTGTCTTATAGTTAATACCTATATTTATGACAATAACATGGACAAAATTTACATATTTTTCTTAATGTTCATTAGAAGAGCACGATTACCAAAGTTTGATGGAAAATATTAAATGTATTTGTAAGTTTTTAGAACTTCGTAACTTATAGCGCAAGCTAAGCATCAAAATAAAGATACATTATAAGACTGATTCAGAGATTTTGCTTTAAATTAATTGTTCTCTTTTTATTAATATGTCCAAATATAATATCTCCTTTATATATAATTCACGTAAACGACCCTGTGGGGTCGAAACATCACAGCAGTGGCGTCGCTAGGGGGGAGGGGGGCGGGACGCCCCGGGTGACACCATTAGGGGGGGGGG
>MUZC01001780.1:0-17199 GCA_002072015.1 Radix auricularia | reverse complement strand
TGAAACATGCTTATTTTCAAATATAAAATTCAGTTTTATTTTTTAGGGGGGGGGGGGTCAAAGTTTTGTGACGTACTTTTGGAGGGGGGTCTACGATTTTGTGACGACGCGTGACGTAGGGGGGAGGGGGTAAAAAATCGTCCAAAATCGCGTGACGTCATTTATGGACGGCCTTTGTTGTTATTTTTATAGAAAAATATGAATTTAATGTTTTTTAGTTAATATTTTGTTTTTAAAAAATACTTGTCAAAGGCGTGTAAGCATAGATATGCATGTATACATGTAGGTAGTCTGGTTCGTAGGTCCCATCCCTATCAATGTTCCCTTTAAGTTTTGAGTTACCGCGCAGAAAATTTCAATGGTGTAAAAAAATTAGAATTTCGTTGTCAGAAAAGTTAATAGCGACTTTATTTCTTATTCTACCTCAAACTCAATCGCAGCCTTTGTTAAAATTCAATTAAGAAATCAAGTATTAATGTCTCGAATGTATCTCCCATCTCTCACACAAAGCAAATATACTTTAGCAACAGCATTCAATTCATTCGTCTAACGATAACACAAGAAAAATATCAAAGACTCCCTTTCAAATAATAAAAATAGTTGACATTGATGACTAGCCTTGGAGCAGAACAAAGATTTTGATATCACTATTATCACTCGCCAACTTACAAAAAAGACTTTGATGTCACGAACAAGCCGGTGTGTGGGTGGGTGTGGGTGTGTGTGTGGGGGGTGTCAAAGTTTTGTGACGTAATATCGAAAAAAAGGGTTGGGTGTCTAAGCTTTTGTGACAAAGTATGAACCGGGGGGGGGGGGGGGGGGGGATTTGGCAACGTCGCGTGACGTCATTTATGGACGCCCCCTTAATTCGTGAAGGGGTGACACCATGAGCTACCGCCCCTGGTGACACCAACGACGCCTTTGTCCACGTCTACTAGCTTTTTCCCATTACTTCGTGCTGCTGTTTGTGTCCTTTCTCTCACCACCCCCGTTCTTTGCACTATCTATCTATGATGAGCCAGTCTGCGGCTTATGCTACGCCGAGGATCATCTTGTATAGATTTATTACTCATTTAGTTAAATTGAGTTAGTACTCCCTTTTTACATGTTATTGTTAGTCATTTTTGAAAGGCCAGGCTATTGAAAGGGTGTATACAATATATGTGTTTGTAGTTGAGCGTCGTTATGTATACCTAAAACTAAATGTTTGTTGTTCGAATAATCAAAGTTGTTAACATGTGCATCTGTTTATGGTCATTGTTTACTTTTAAAGTTGTAATGTAAACTTATGTATGTTTATTATTTCAAAGTTGTCAAGCTTCTTATCTCTACAATGAATCACGCATCCCAGCCGCCTAGATGTGTTTGGCAGTCAGCATTACTACTATTATAAAGTGTTCATATTTTTTCGACATCGAGGTTCAAGTGCGTAGCGAAGGGGGGGGGGGCAGGGGGACATATGTACCCGGGCGCCACGTTACGGGGCACCAAAATGAGTATTAAAACTCATTATATAAATTCATTTTGAAGTAAACTAATGTACCCCAAATACGTTTGCAAGATTGAATTTTGGAGCTCCATAAATATCTTCATTACAAACCAGTTGACAAGCATGATTTTGGCGCCCCACATCGAGCGTTAAGGGGCGCCATTATAATCAAGGGCTGTCAAAGCCGGAGCGAGTGCTCCCTCACTCCAAGAAATGCTCCAATGTAGGGGTGTGCCGGAATCCGATCCGGAATCCGGTTCCACCGGATTTTGCACTATCCGGTGAAATTCGGTTCCGCCGGATTTACATGTATCCGGAACAACCGGAATATACCGGATTTCAGAATTTGCCAGATTTTATGACTCACCGGATCATAATCTGAAATAAAAGTAATTCTCTTTCCCGAATTCCATACGATCACGATGCATTAATCGATTGTTTCGAGCATTGAGCTTGTTTAATGTTTAATATTCCGAACATACCAGAGGCTAGAGTCAACACCGCTAATAGTGGCCAATCGGCCCAATCCCATACATGATAGTGCGGGGATGAGTAATTATTATTCGTGACGTCATCTTAACCGCAATCACCAATGACGTTGTAACAGAAATAATGAGCAACTATACTGCCCAAGCGCCTGGCCACCTTACCGAGCACGGCAGACGACCATCGAATTGCGTCAAGCCAGCAGGCCTGTGCAGACCTAGCCTATCTATGAATACTTTTAGGGACATTTGACATTGTGCCATCTCTGATTGGCTGGTCGGTTACAACTTGGTTACATAACGCTCTTTGGTTTAAACAACGGTATGACGTAGCCGCGGCTCGCGGCGCTCAGCTGTTACAAAATATTTCGCCACATTGAATGCTTGAAATTGAAGTGGAGTTTATACTAAGGTTGTTAAGACCGCTCGTTTTTTAGGACCGGCTAACAGTGATGGTTAATTGTCTTTTTAATACTTTATTTTGAGGACTCGTAGTTCACCGGTCTAAATATGAGAACCGGTTCAATCGCTCGTTAAAGTTAGCGAGGCATTTTTCATTAGTTTCAAAAACCAACGCCTCGCCCCGTCCGTTGTGACGTCATGTTTACCTCTCTTGTGTGTGATGCCGGTCAGCTCAGTCAATCGCGCTTTAAAATTAATAATAAAATTATAAAGCTACGTAGTAAACAATGATGATAAAATGGAATTTATTTTTTAAAAACATTATTTTTCTATCGCCAACTCGCCAGAATAATTGAATTTTGCGCAGCACACGTTTCCCCTCCCCGTTTTTTCTGTTCAAATAGGGTTTGAGCCACAATCGCCGTACTATTAATGTGATAATCAAATGCCTTTGACTAGCAGGAAAACTGTCACTAAAAGACCGAACTCAAATTTGTGGGCCGATTAATCACCCGGTATCATTGCTACGTCTTTCAAATACCTATCATAATATATGTACATGCACTTCACTAAGCGGCATGCGCCGATAAGTTTTTTGAATGCCTGAAACAGACTAAAAGCCGGTGATCAGAAAATGCCGATAGGTCACGGGGTCATATGCTTTTATAGCTTTCTTTGTCTGTATGAGACACAGACTATAATTAATATAAATAGAAACAGCCAAAATCCGGAATCCGGAATAATCCGGATCCGGTGGATTTCGCATAAGAAAATCCGGAACCGGATCCGGTTGAAAAAAACGGATCCTGCACACCCCTACTCCAATGGTCTGCGACTCTAATCGCCTCTGGCAGCCAAATCCAGCTCCTGGCCTTCACGTGTGGCTTGCCAAACAAGCCCGGCGAAGCCTGTTCCAAACTAACAGGAGAAGGGGTGCAAGGCGGACCACTGGCGCCTCAAAACCAGTTGCTTCGGGCAGATGAGGCTCGTCAGCTTTAGATGGCCGCTCATCTAGGAGAAGGAAAACTCTGACTCCAAACCTCCGCTGCCTTGCGGCCATACTCACTCATGAGAAAGGCTAGGGGAGTAAACCTCGATCACAAATCAGGAGCCGGAATCCCGAAGGCAGCCTGGCGTTGCTTACAACGTCTCTCTGTCAATTCCTGCGACGTAGTTGACACCAAGATGTACTGGCCCTGCCTCTCCCTTGGACCCCTCAGCTGCGTGGAGAGAGAGAGTCTGCTGCATGGGCAACAGCTGACTCTCTACACCACCTGCCAAGGCATGTGCCCTGGAGAGGACACTCCAGCTTCGCCTCACAGCGTCGACACAACACGGGAAGTAGTAGTGGCCGGTTATAAGCCACCCGCTCAATTGGTGTAGAGCTGGCGCCAGGGACTGCTTCTGACGGTGGGAGAGATATCTATATCTCATTGGACAGCTACCGTCCGCCTCAAGCTGGGCAGCCCCCAGTCAATAAGGTGCTGTCCCGCCACAGTCTGCCTGCCCTACTGGGTGCGTAGGGCTTAGGGTGCACACGTGCTTGACAAGTAGACTGTAATCTCATGCACCAACCAATATAATAAAAAAGCAAAAAGGAAAACCCCATTCCTCAAGCTGGGGACCTGGAATGTACGGACGATGACACCCGGGATGTCAGACGACCTTAACGATATCAGCGATGCCAGGAAAACGTATGTAATAAACAACGAACTGGCAAGACTGCATGTAGACATAGCCACCTTACAAGAAACACGGCTGTCAGGTTCTGGTTCACTAAGAGAAAAGGACTACACGTTCTTCTGGCAGGGCAAAGGCGAGGAAGAAGCCAGAGAGCATGGAGTTGGATTTGCTGTCCGAAACACCCTCTTGGGTATTGTAGCACCCTGCCAACAGGGAACAGAAAGGCTTCTCACACTTCGCCTACACACCACAACAGGGCCCGCCTATCTAATTAGTGCATATGCTCCCACGCTCAATTCAACCATGCAGACGAAATATGAGTTCTACAACCAGTTGGACTCACTGTTAAGCTCGATATCCAAAGATGAGCACGTGATACTGCTGGGTGACTTTAACGCTAGAGTGGGTGCAGACTACACCTCATGGCCCTCTTGTCTGGGAAGATTTGGCACAGGAAAACTGAACGAAAACGGACAGAGACTCTTGGAACTATGCTCTTACCACGATCTATGCATCACTAATACTTTCTTTCAGACAAAACCGCAACATAGAGTGTCATGGAGACATCCCCGCTCTAAGCACTGGCACCAGCTGGACCTAATTATTACAAGGCGTTCTGCACTGAAACATATCCTCCTCACTCGAACTTTTCACAGTGCCGACTGCGACACAGACCACTCACTGGTATGTTGCAAGCTGAGATTACTGCCCAAGAAAACTCACCGATCCAGACCAGTAGGCAGACCCCGCATTGACGTGAGTAAGACTTCTCACCAAGACAGGAAAGCCGAGTTCATAGCAGCTCTCTCCAACTCACTAGACTCTGAGCTGCCAGGCAACAGCACCAAGGAAAATTGGGAATATCTCAGACTGACCATCCACAGCACAGCCATGCAGACCTTCGGAAGAAAAAGGAAGCAAAACAACGACTGGTGTGAGGCCAACTCTGCCACACTCACCCCTGCCGTAGAAGAAAGACGTAGTGCCCACCAAAAATACAGGCACTCCCTAAACCCAAAGACACTGCAGGCGTACAGATCAGCCAGGAGCAATGTTCAGAGATTAGCTAGACAATGCGCAAATGACTACTGGCTCCAACTCTGTCAGAGCATCCAGCTTGCGGCCGACACTGGTAATGTTAGGGGGATGTAAGACGGCATTAAAAAAGCCTTGGGGCCTTCTAAGAAAGTCATAGCCCCACTGAAGTCCTCAACTGGAGAAATAATCCGTGACAGGGTTAAACAGATGGACAGATGGGTGGAGCACTATTCAGAACTTTACTCCAAACAAAATCATGTAACCCAAGATGCCATCGATGCCATCCAAAGCTTCCCCCTCATGGCAGAACTGGACGACATACCCACCCTAGCAGAACTAAAAGAAGCTATTGAGCGATTACCAATAGCCAAGGCCCCCGGTCAGGACGGAATACCACCAGAGATCATCAAGTGATGCAGCAGTGTATTGCTGGAACACCTGCATGGCCTCCTCTGCCAGTGCTGGGAAGAAGGAGCTGTACCAGAGGATATGAGAAATGTCAATATTATCACGCTGTATAAAAATAAAGGAGACAGAAGTGACTGTAACAACTACAGAGGCATTTCTCTCCTTAGCATCGTGGGTAAAGTCTTTGCACGCGTCGTTTTAAATAAACTGCAAAGACATGCTGAAAGAGTATATCCTGAATCACAGTGCGGCTTCCGGGCAGAAAGGTCAACAATCGACATGATCTTTTCTTTAAGACAACTTCAAGAAAAGTGCCGAGAGCAACAAATGCCCCTTTACCTGGCCTTCATTGATTTAACAAAGGCTTTTGACCTGGTCAGCAGAGATGGTCTGTTTACAGTCTTGGCAAAAGTTGGCTGCCCACCAAAACTGCTCAACATTATACAGTCATTCCACAATGGTATGAAAGGCACGGTGCAGTATGACGGTTCAACTTCCCCTCAATTTGATATCCTCAGTGGAGTCAAACAGGGCTGCGTCCTCGCCCCGAACTCTTTGGCATCTTTTTTGCCTGCCTTTTGAAACATGCCTTTGGATCCTCATCAGAGGGTATCTATCTTCATACACGTTCTGATGGTAAACTATTTAATCTGGCCAGACTGAAGGCAAAGACGAAGATCCGAGAAACAGTCATTAGGGACATGCTTTTTGCAGACGATGCTGCCATTGCAACTCACAACGTAGCTGATCTGCAAAGCCTGATGGACCGCTTTGCCAAGGCCTTCAAACTAACCATCAGCCTCAAAAAGACCAACGTGATGGCCCAAGACGCTGACCCACCCAACATCACCATCGATGGCTGCCAACTTGAGGCCGTGGAACGCTTTACATACCTTGGATCCAACATCACTAACAACCTGTCCCTTGATTTCGACCTAGACGTAAGGATCGGCAAGGCCTCTACAACTCTGGCCAGGCTCTCAAAAAGAGTATGGAGCAACAAAAAGCTGACCATCAATACCAAAATTGCTATTTACAAGGCATGTGTGCTAAGCACCCTCCTTTATGCCAGTGGATCCTGGACCCTATACTCCAGACAAGAAAGGAGATTGAGTGCTTTCCACATGCGCTGTCTCCGGCTCATCCTGGGAATTACCTGGCAGGACCATGTCACCAACAACGAAGTGCTACAACGGGCGAAAATCCAAAGCATGACAAGTCTTCTTCGCCAGTGTCGGCTTATGTGGTTGGGACATGTGCGCAGATTGGAGGATGGCAGAATCCCAAAGGACATCCTCTATTCTGGGCTAGCCAACGGAAAGAGAGACCTCAAAGCTATTGGCATTGACATAAATAGCTGGGAGGAACTCGCTGGGGACAGGTGCAGTTGTACAGCCACAGCAGAAGCTGCAAGATCACGCGCATAAATGCCACAGGAGCACAGAAAATTCAGTCGTCTTACGAGACATAAGGAAGCCAAAACAAATATAATCATATATAAATGTCACATCCACAGTGTAGGAATACTGATGGCGTTTTTTTTTTACTATAAAAATAACGATGAGTTGCAGGGAGAGTGACTATGACTAGGGGAACAGTAAGAGACAAATTCGATTCTATTAATAGAACAGACAGAGATGACACTAACATGTTCCTGGTGGTCCGTGAGCATAGCATGAAATTTACGCTCTGTAAGTAAAAGAATTAACGCAGACCTAAAATATATTTTTTTACCTTGCCATAAAAGTTTATATATTTTATTAAGGCTCGTCAATTAAATTCTCGTTCTTGCTTCCTCATGTTCGAATATGAATCTTGAACATTAACAGATACTGATGTATATTGACGTTCACTAGTTATCAGAATGTTGAATTACGTGATGAAGTAAGAGAGTTTCTTGTAAGAAAACTCAAAGCTTGTTGATCATTTGAACCATGGCTTACGGGGTGCTGTTCTGGCTTACTTACTTGGCTGAAATTTTTGAAGAACCCTATCAACTTAATTTAACTCAGCAAGGAACGCGGACACATTATATTACTCTCAGTGAAAAAGTGTCTACTTTTAAGAAAAAGCTTGATCTTTGGGGGGAAAAATAGATTATTTCAAAGTAACTTTGAGATGTTTGATCAATTGTACGAAATCACCGAAAAACCAGAAAATGCTGAAATAAATAAAATACTGTTGATTAATTTGATTTCTGGTCATGTTCAATCAATGCAGGGCCAATTTTAACTCTATTTTGATTTTTATCGTGGATTTCCAGTCATAATCTCGTACACATTGGCTGATGAAATAAAATTACCAACATCGTAAATAAACCAATTCATTGAATTGATTAGCTATAGATCTACCACTTTAATATGTTGCATCAGAAAGTTGGGTTTATGAAATTTTTGGAGTACTCCAAACTGTCTCAGATAGCGTTTAAAATACTTTTACTCTTTGCAACTTTGTGAAAGTGGATTTTCTGCATTGCTTATAATAAAAACAAAACATCGTTCGTTCTTAATAAACTAACATAGCAGTCTTTTTGTTTATGACTAAAAGTCATCCAGGGTCCAGTCAAAAGTTTTCAAAAGAGACCTAAGAACAAAAAAATTCACCAAGAATTTTTTTTTAATATAGTAGCCTCATATCATTGTACTTTTCTTTTCTACTTTATAATAAAAAGTGTATTACATGTATATTGATACTTTGGTTTTTAGATATTATAACTATTTCTAATAACTGATGTCTTTATAATACTGTATAAATCTAAATTTTTAAAATATAGACAATATGTCTACCTCCGGATGCCAGATAACTTTTCTATTTGACAACACATATCAAATGACGCATTTGAACCATAACACTATACAATTTTTAGTAACAGTAGTAAAATTTAAACATATGTCAAACAACATATATCTCAATTCAAGAGAAATATCAATTGTTTAAGGACCTGACCATAACTGCAATGACAGGACATATAGAAAGATGACTGACTGTAGAGAAGCAAAAATAACAAATGTACAGAAACCTAAATGCTGATGGCTCATCTGTCGACCAAGAGTAAAATGAATTGAAGATGCCCATAAGAGCTCGCTGCAGCATGGGGTCCAAGCGGTTTCGAGTGTATTTATTTACCTAACACTCGAAGTTGAATCAAAATGTCAGTGTTCCAGATGTCGCTCAAAAGGGCTGTCCTTAACTTTGTAGAGGTACAATACTTTTTCAAGTACTGGGCAATGTGATTCCTTGATTTTAAAAATTACTCCAGCCAGGTGAAACAAAATGTGTAGCCTATTCCCTACATATCAAGGAAGGATTCCTGGTTTTAAATTTTCCTTCTCCAGGAATGCCGTCAGCCCTGCGGGATCCCCAGATGACATCTTATGCCTGTGGGAAAAATAGAAAAGAAATGTTAAGTTCTTCATTAGCTTCCATCCACCTTTGAAACAAAGTATTTTATGAAAATTATAACTAGCTTCCATCCACCTTTGAAAGTAATTATTTTATGAAATTTATAACTATGTCTCGCAAACAAATCAGCTATTTGTAACCAGATATTGATAAAATGTACCTGAGCTTAGAAATTGTGCGAATAAAATTCCCAGCACTTCCATGACAGGCCAGAAATATTCCATGCATCATCAAGAATCTTGCACTGCTTACGTGCTTCGGAAGCCAATCCTTCAAGGGGATGCAGATTGCACTTTAACCGCACTAACTTTTTATTTAGCATATCCCCCAACTGAGAAGAAACGCAGCTATTGACCTTGGCCCTGTCACTGAGAGTGGAACTGAAAGACTGCAGAATTTTGTGTAGAACGATATGCTGGTCCTCTTTACGGTAAAGAGAAAACAGTGTGGCAAGATCTTGAAGGGAGTTCACAATCTGGTGGAGGTAATCCTCCGTTTTTCCTCCAGGAACTCCTGCCACTTCAATAGTCAGGTTTTGTGTACCTGTGGAGATATGGCAAGCATTATAATGCTGCCCATCTATAAATGTGGAGTCTCACGAAAAGGTGAGGTTTGCCGACTCGTACATGACCTCTGCCACCTGGATGTCTGACAATATGCCGATTTCTAGCGCCATGTTTGCTGTCGTTGATGTTCCTAGTATGTCAGACAGCTCCTTTCCCGTTAACTCTTTCACTGTGAATGCAATAACTGCCCCAGCTCTCTCAATGGGCACTTGGTTCAAGAGGCAGTTATAGATGCACTTTCGAATAGGTGCTGTGTAGGTCTTACTATGCAATTTTTTCGGAGTTGGTGAATGGATGGATGTTGTTGGAATGGTTTCCTCAATTGCTGTCTCCATAAAACTGTCCGTGCTAAGGAGAGCCGCTTGTCTTTCACAATTCGCTGTTTTTAAAGATACTTTCAAAACAGTCAGTTGCCTGCGAAGAATCAAAACCTGGCGCCCTAACATTTTCTTATCCCTCTCCAACTTTGAAATCTGTGCAGTACATTCATGATTTGTACAACTTCTAGGTTTTTTATTCTTAACTTGTACTATGTTCTGTTTCAAAGCTTTGTTCTCAATTTAAGTTTATTTATAATTTCACTTTTCCTTTTAAATGACTGATTGAGAACTCGCATGTTAAATCGCTTTGAGAGTTCTTTTACCTTAACATTTTTTCTCTTTCAGCCTTTCGACAATGCGTTTGCATTTAGAGTGGCTTTCCTCTCTGAGAGAAGGGCATTTCCCACAGTCAGTTCTTAATTTTTTAACAGGAGGTGAATTTAGCAGTCTCTTCAATGTTGTCACCACTAAGAGTAATGTCAGGAATCAATTGCCTCTTCTTTGATTTGGGTACTTAAACAGGCTGCAGTAACAAATTTTCAATACGATGCCAGTTTCTATCAATGTTTGTCTTGTCTGTAGCCTTTCAATAAACTATGACATTATAGTCATTATAGTGAGAATGGTAGACTGGGCCACGTCTAAAGGAGCCGTTCATAAATGATGTCATAAGATTTTGGCCAATTTTTTACCCACTTTCTCAAAATCTTAGACACCTCCTCCAATATGACCTCTTGGGCTGAGACGAAGTACGTCGACCGTGTCGTCACAACGCTACCGATTGCTTGGAACGAGAATTCCTTCCTTTGAAATCGTGTTTGTTTTCTTATTTATTTATTACCTACCCTTGCGGGGGGAAACTAGTGAATTTAATTAAAAATTAATCCCTCCCCTCCCCTCATATATTCTAAAAATATAAAAATGCAGAACTATATTATACTATGCCTTTTTAAAAAGTCACGTGCCATAGCAACAAGATGGCCGCCGGTGATGACGTCACGGTCGACCAACTATACAGACGTTCCTTCTATATGTCATGTAGCGTTTAAATGCAACTATTTTTAAACAATTAATATTTTTCTCTCTCACAATTAACACCCAAATTACGTTGAAGAATTTGTAGGCACTTTATAGTTATTTATTTTTATTTTTAAATTTAAGATCTTAATAAATTTTTGTAAGTGTGGGGAATTGTTCGAATAATTATGTTCATTTTAACTTAAAATTTAAGATGTTGCATACGGAGTCACGTTTAAATGACCTAAAATAGTTGAACCGGAACAACTTGAAGAAAAACAAAGATGGATTCAGTTAGTGAGCCTTCAAGTAGAAGCTCAATTATTTATCCTAAACTCGGTAGTCTGCCGAATTTTAGAATTTTATGTAAAAGATCCTCTTCAGCAATTTTTTCTACAATTCAAGCCAACACTGCCGCAGTTTACAGATCTTCTAAGCCTGATAGATTGATATCTGAAGAGCTTGCCGATTTTCGGAAACTAGGTATAAAGTGTATTATAGACTTCAGATCTAAAGAAGAATATATGGGCACCGATGGACATTGCATTTTAGATAAAGAGTATTCGTTATACAAAGTATGCGTGCCTAAAGAAAATTATCAAGCTGGTGAACAAGTTAAATGTGAACTTATTTTTAAGGCTAGTAATATACAACAGACAACTTTTGAGGCCACAGAGGAGGAATCGTTACAAGATGAGGAGGAGTTCTCAAATAATGACGAAACAGTAACAGAGCCTAGATCTAATAGTAATTCCGTTTCTGACACTGGGGAAAAAAAGCATTACTTGATAAACTTTTTTCACATGTCTTATGTTTTTGCAGTGTTTAATCGATTACCTTGGCATTTATGGCTCTTGGGTTTACTGTACCTGCTGTTTGACTTACTACAAAGAAATAAGTTCAAAAATTTTTCGAAGTTCTTTGCGACAAAAGCTCTAAACAGAACAGGCATGTATGGCCAATATGTAGATATTGTAGAAATAAGTCAGCCATCTATTTGTTCAGGTAGGTTTTGTTGCAGATATTTTTAATCCTTTATTTAAAAATGTATTTAAAAAATTTTAAGCTATGACTATGACTTTTTTAAGACCAATTTTAGTAAATTGGAAATTTCATACTATTCATTTGCCTTTTATATATTAGCTACTCCCAAATATGTATTCACTTTTGTTAAATTGTTTGAAATGAAGGCATGGGAGGAGGTGGGTCCCGAAAATTTAATGTTAGGATTCTTACAGCGCAGCTGTGTTGCTCAAGTCATTTCAGCCCACTAGGTCTTTGATCTTGCTGCTATGTTAGAAATAATAAATGTGGATAAAGAGATAAATAAATCCTATCCTTTTTTCATATAAATATTTTTTTTAAACTTTGTAGCAAATTTCTTGAAAAAAATGGGGGTGAGACTACAGTCAGGACTAAGGTTGTTAACGGTTAACCCGTTATTCGGTTAACCGGTCCTCAGACCAGGACCGGTCATCTTTATTCGGGACCGTAGGACCGTGTAAACCAAAAGAAAACAACAACAACAAACTAACAAAAACTAGCGTTAACGCAGTGAAAAAAACTAGTGAAAAAAACAACACAAGCGGTAACGCGCCTCGCCTCTCCCTCTCGCTTTGTCGCGGTGAGTTAAAGCGATACCAAGATCCAGCCGATTAATCGCCCGATATCTTTGCTACGTCTTTCAAATACCTCTCGTAATACAGGTACATGTACTTCACTAAGCGGCCGGTCATCTTTATTCATGACCGTAGGACCGCCTAACCCAAAAGAAAACAACAACAAACCTAGCGATAACGTAGTGAAAAAAAAAAACAACACAAGCGGTAACGCCTCTCCCTCTCGCTTTGTCGCGGTGACTGTACTAGACTAACACAGTGCGCGTTAGATGTCAACAACGGTCAAGGCCGAGGCTGTTTCTATTTATATTAATTATAGTCTGTTTCTTATAAAGACAAAGAAAGCTATAAGAGCATATGACCCCGTGACCTATCCGCATTTTCTTATCACCGGTTTATAGTCTGTTTCAGTTCAGGCATTCAAAAACTTATCGGCGCACGCCGCTTAGTGAAGTACATGTACCTATATTACGAGAGGTATTTGAAAGACGTAGCAAAGATACCGGGCGATTAATCGGCCCACAAATTCGAGTTCGGTCTTTTAGTGACAGTTTTCCTGCTAGTCAAAGGCATTTGATTACCACATTAATACTAGTAATAGTACGCCGAGTGTAGCTCAAACCCTATTTGAACAGAAAAAAACGGGGAGGGGGAACATGTGCGTCGCAAAATTCAATTATTCTGGCGAGTTGACGATCGAAAAATAATGTTTTTTAAAATAAATTCCATTCTATCGTAGCTTTATAATTTTATTATATTATTAATTTTAATATGCGAGTTGATCGGCATCACACACAAGAGAGGTAAACATGACGTCACAAAGGACGGGGCGAGGCGTTGGTTTTTTGAAACTAATGAAAAAACCTTGCTAACTTTAACGAACTATTGAACCTGTCCTCTTATTTAGACCGGTGAACTACGAGTACCCAAAATAAAATATTAAAAAGACAATTAACCATCACTGTTTAGTTAATTTTTTGGATTTAAAAAAATGCTTTGAATTGAGGGGCATGCGGAAAGAGCTGAACGCAAGCTGGGGGAAGCGGGCTTTGATGCCATCAGACGATGCCAGGTGACAACATTCTCTTGTTAGTTCTCAAATGGGTCTCAAAACATTAGGGATATAAGGACGAGCGGTTAACCGGTCTTTTTTTGAACGGTTAGTCGGTCCTCAAAAACGAGCGGTCTTAACAACCTTAGTCAGGACTATAAATTAGTAAATGGAAAATAGGTAAACAGGGTATGAGTTAGCCTGACAGGACATAACAAAATGGAAAACAGGTAAACAGAATGTGAGTTAACCTGACAGGCTAACTTATATCCTGTTACCCTGTTTTCCATTTACTAGAAACTTTCTTGCTTGTTGAGTTATGGTAAAATGTTCTTATTTTTAAGCCTAAATTATAAATCCTAACAAAAATATTATTCTTTGTGCGTATCTGAAAAAAATATATTCAAGAAATGAGACATATACCCTTTTTTAAATTGCTTTGACAAACAAAAGCTAAAAAACTAAGAGAAATGTTTAGCCAAAAGTTTGTTCCCTGACAAATGCTTTTTGCTTATACTTGTCATGCTCAAAAATATCCTATTCATTATCCAATTTTTGACACTTTGTATTTGATTATTTAATTAAAAGATCATAAATCTTTAAACAGCTCTCAAGCTGCTCTCAGATCCTAACAATCTACCGGCACTGATCAATTGTGCTCATGGGAAGGACAGGACGGGTATAATCTCTGCTCTTATTTTAACTTGCCTAGGAATGTCTAAAGACTACGTTGCTGAAGAATATGCTATGTCAACAGTAAGCCTTTACTTGTTACTCTATTAGTTAAACTCTGAATTTTTTAAATTTATTCAGGGTCATTTATTTTAGAAGTCGTATACATTTTTGTTGATATCTATTTAATAAATTATGCATAATGAAATAAGAACACTTTTTTTTAGGAAGGTTTGGAACCAGTGAAGCATCTTGTGTATAAGGATATTGTTGAAAAGTATCATTTACGAGAGGAATTCTGCAAATCAGATGCTGAAACAATGAAAAGTCTTTTGACCTACATTGAACAAAAGTAAATACTCTATACAATGTTTTTAAATGTTTAAAAAGTAACCTATCTTTTTTTTCTAGACAAAACGAATTTATTTATTAAAGATCTCAACCTAATAATAACTTGTTTAGCATAAAACATTACCTGCTGTATCAGAAGTTAATAAAAAAAAAATTTAAAACAATTACCCAAAAAATAACAACAAAAGTACCTGTACTTATTATGTGAAATGCATGTAACCAATAACCACAAGTCATTCATAGACAAACCAATCAATTTAATTAATGTCAGATATCAAAAACAAATCAGTGCTTTGATCAATGATTCAATACAGAGAGAAAAAAAGCACATTAAAGTATTTTTTTAAGTACAGCTTTTTTATCTGCTATATAAATTTTCTGTAATTGATTATTTATTTTGTGATGAAATATAGGTACAAATCAGTGGAGGCTTACATGTGCCACATTGGTTTTGGCATTGAAGAGCAACAAAAACTGAAGGAAAATTTGGAAGCTTTTGACTATAAAAGTGCAGACCAAGGATGAGGGGCTAAGAAAACTAGGCCATATAAGTAATTCAAAAAAAACCCAACTCAATCTTGAGGATTGCAATAAAGAACATATGAGGATCAGCATTGAGCATTTTTTGAGCAACAGAGTGAAACTTCAATTTACTCTCAGCTCTGACTTCAAAAAAGAGGACTTTGTGCATATAGAACATAGTAAGCAGAGTTTGTGAAGAGTACATTTTAAGTAATTATTGCTTTATATTCAGTGTCTGAATTTCTAATAATTAAAACCTTATAATTGTTGTACTGGCTGAGGATATAATGGTTTGTATAAAATATCAAAATTGGTCTGTGTAAAACTGATATCAACTACACAATACTATAAGTTTAATTTTATGAGGGCATTTGTTGATTACCCATTTTATTTTCATGATTATTTGGTGTGATACAAATTAATTATGAATATGTACATATAACTGTTCTTTATTTTAGTCATATATAGCATTTACTAATAAAAAGTGTGTAACATCTTAACATGCTAACTGGCTAAGTCAAACTGACCTATTTTAGTTGTGATGTATTTCAGTTATTAGATTTTATGGTATGTCAAAATGTCTCCCTTTTTAAATCCTTTATATTTACATTAACTTCACATTTTTCTCTTGGTCTGTCCTTACGACAGAAAAACAAAAGTAAAAAATGAACAATTTCCCGTGATGCTATCGAGCTTAAATTTTGCACATAGACTTGTGTCACCTAACAATGCATTGTATCAAAATTTCAGATCGATTGAATGTACGGTAATAAAATAAATGCACTTTTAGTTTATCTTTATATAAATGTATGGTAGCCGTCTGTTGTTGACATCCACAATCCAAGTGTTTGCTGGAGTTTAGTCAAACTATTGTGACCACAACCCCACCACCATCCGTCCCTGTTTTCAGCAATTGGGCATTCAGTCACGTTCAGTCTGTACAAGTTTGAACATCATCAAAACCTTTAGTTCTGTCTCAAATATAAGTATAATGGATTTATAGTCAAAAACTTTGTTTTTATGGGTTGTTTTTTTTACTACTAAAATGAATATTTAAATAGGAATATTTCCCAAAGTTATATATTATGATTTAAAAAAAGAGGCTTAAATGGATTTTCCATGAAATAAAGTGATTTCTGGTTTCAGAAAAAAGGCTGCCAGAAATACATTTAAAATTGAAATAATAATTTTGATTTGATCCACAAAAATGAAACCTAAAATATTTTGTAAAATGAGCACTTTTACTTTTATAAGAGTGAATTTTTAATGATCAACATTTATTCCTATCTTTGCTTGCTTAAAATAGGAAAATTGTTCTGAAAATCCATACATTTTAAAAATATTTAATAAAAATGTTAATATAAACCTTGATACATAATTTTAAGCCTTTATCAAGCTGAATTATAAGTATTAGAAAATGTATATATAATTTTTTTTTATTATACTGACACTAAGAAATGCAATTATTATTCCAGTAATAATTTATTATTTTACAAAAATTAAAACAATCTAAGTGGTGTTTACAAAGATAAATTCCCTAAATTGATGCCAGTATCCTCAACTCTTCCCCTACTTTTTTTAACTTGTTATTTATGCACCTCTAACCTAGTCGGTAACATTTGGTTCATTTTTTTGCACAATTAATTACCTTTACAGTAAAAGTTTGTTGTTATTTATTTTGTTTCTTATCATAATCATATCAATAAAATTGTAATTAGAAAATGTAACAAAGATGTTTAGTGTCTACTTGTCTAGCTTGAAATAAGCTCCTTAAAACCCTGATAATTCTAAAAGCCAATATGTTTTCTGTTTGTAATTTTATATTTATTTAAATTGTGGTCCCATTATATTGAAAGACAATTTGAAGATCATGAACTTTGATATAACAGTAGATGAAAGACTGGTGGCTATATGCTAAAATTGTTACCACCCTGTGGTTCAAAGTTCCGTTATGTTTGCAGATACACTTACAAAAGGGTCCACAGTAATCTATTTAAATATTTAAAAATTGATTTGATTAGAGAATATTCACAAAAACTACATGTGCTGGCAATTTAAAATCTGAGAAGTATATTATTTTTTTAAATTGAATTTAAAAACATTTTTACACCTTATAAACCTGTTTTTCATAGTACCAATGTCCGGCATCCTTCCGTCTCGCGAGACGATGGTGC
>MUZC01001779.1:23639-36720 GCA_002072015.1 Radix auricularia | reverse complement strand
TGTTTTGTTTTGTTTTTTTAAATTAATGCAAACCCATTTCATGGAACAAAGCGATATTTTAATACAAAACGCTGTTATATCAGCCATAACAATTTGTGGAAAAATATAAGTGTTGAAAATTCAGAAGACGTGGTTATATCTTTAGACAAGAAATGCAACGAGAATTGTTTTTATCAATGGATAGAATGTAGAAGAAAATAAAGAAAGCTTTGATCAGGTTCCAGGTGCATATCCTTGCAAGAAAATGTTCGTATATAATACCATATAATACAATATAACCTACTAAATGAAGAATTTGTACATCAAATAAATATTAATTACTAGTTTAACATTGATAAAGAAAATTTCAATATTGAAAGAAAAAGGATCCCGGTTTTTATAGCTATACCTACACTACTAGAAGAGACATTACGTTGGAAAAACGAGGAGAAAGTCCTTTTTATTAATTAAAATTATTCCACAGCAGATCTATAGACTGGAAAATTATGCACCCAACAGAAAAAATGTAATTTTGCTAAGAATTTTCTCAACAATTGCTATCAGTGTTTCTGGTTGTGAAAGGATATTCTGCTAACCGAAATCGATTAAAAATATATCTTCCTTCGACAATGAATAATTTAAGACCATAAAATCTTGCAATATTGACCATGGAACAAGATGTTACAAATAATTTGAACTTTTGATAACTTAATACACGATTTTTCTACTAGGAAAGTTTGTAAAATAAATGTATAAATATGTTTAAATTCTAATGTATACAATTTCTTTTTTTTAAAAATCATTTATCTATAAATACAAAATTAAAGCATGTTAACTGGTAACGCTTTTTGGAATATGTGTTGCCTCATGGGGTG
The DNA here is from genome assembly GCA_002072015.1 of Radix auricularia. NCBI lineage: Eukaryota > Metazoa > Mollusca > Gastropoda > Lymnaeidae > Radix > Radix auricularia. Next base: position 35,866 of record MUZC01001779.1, on the reverse strand, counting down.
GGGTGAAACATCGACCTCAGTAACTTTCTTGTGGCCTTTGAAAAAATTATCTTGTATATTTATAAGTGTGTATTTATTGGTATATCATGTCATGCAGCCTCTTTTATTACTGCTTATTACATAAATATGGCATGATCAATGATATGGGAAAATGTTTCCCAACTTTTCTTCGTTTCAATTACAATTATTTGTTCATTTTCATTAATTTATAAAAAATCCTTTATATGATCGACCTAAGGACCGTCAATAAATGACATCACGCTATTTTGGCATATTTTGAATCCCCTTCCCCCTCGTCATGAAAACTTAGACCCGTTTTTCCAAATTACGTCACAAAACTTTGGCCATCCCGCTCCCATAAAAACGTATTTTCTATTTGAAAATGAGCATGTTTCAAATTAATTTTTTATCAATTAGAGTATGTTTTTAGTGTAAGCCTGCACTAGACTATATCTAACTCACGTGAAGACATGTAAAACGTCATTAAATAAAGAGTCATTAATCAAATATTTAAGTTGAACTTTTATTTAAAGTTACGCGTTTTTGATGTGACGTCAGATTTATTAAACATTCCCCCTCGTCAAAAATGTGGGAATTCCCCCCCCCCCCCACTTGACGTCCTTTATGGTTGGCCTCTAAAGGGTGGCAAGTGTGGAGACCGCCCCGGGCGGCAAATGTGCTAGCTACGCCACTGGTTTGGACTGCAATACCTAAAGAATTACCATCTGTTTCAATCATTTTACTCTCAAAGACTGGTGTTGTTGAGTCTGAAAAGAACAAATTGAAACATTATTTGTTAGTTTTTACTTTAACAATTTGATTGAATGATATTTAATTGTTCTTTCAAAAAATATAAGATATAATATATTATTTTTTAAAAGTAGGTAAATTGAACTTACTTTGCCACTGCTGGGAATCGAACCCGACACCAGTTGCATCACGTGACTGTGCTCTTTACACACGGCCAGTGGAACTGGTCAAAACGGAGAAATTTTAAAAAATATAAACTATATTTTATATTATGTTTTCTAAGTGAGCCAATTAAATCAAGTTTTATCGATTATTAAGACTGAATCGCAATGAGTTGTATAGATAATATTTATACATTTATTGAATTTATTATATTTTCAAGGGTTCGTGCAAACATTTGCACACTTTTATTATAACGTATAGAAAGTTTGGGGCCCCTCGCTTTAGCCCGCTCAGCCCCCCCCCCTTAATCCGCCATAGATCTTACTACACACACAATCTTCGTAAACCTTACTACACAATCAACCACTGTCAACCTTACTACACACACACTCACTGTAAATCTTACTACACACACAATCACTGTAAACCTTACTACACACACAATCACTGTAAACCTTACTACACACACAATCACTGTAAACCTTACTACACACACAATCACTTCAAACCTTACTACACACACAATCACTGTAAACCTTACTACACACAATCATCGTAAACCTTACTACACAATCAACTACTGTCAACCTTACTACACACACAATCACTGTAAACCTTACTACACACACAATCATCGTAAACCTTACTACACAATCAACTACTGTCAACCTTACTACACACACAATCACCGTAAACCTTACTACACACACAATCACCGTAAACCTTACTACACACACAATCACTGTAAACCTTACTACACACACAATCATCGTAAACCTTACTACACACACAATCACTTTAAACCTTACTACACACACAATCACTGTCAACCTTACTACACACACAATCACTGTCAACCTTACTACACACACAATCACTGTCAACCTTACTACACACACAATCACTGTCAACCTTACTACACACACAATCACTGTCAACCTTACTACACACAAAAATCACTGTAAACCTTACTCCACGACAGAGGAGTGGCAAAAGTGAGGGATAATGTTACGGGGTGCCGAAATGGGGTTTAAAAGGCATGGCACTTATAATAAAAGAACAAGGGAAATATATTAGTTAGGTGCTTGCGGGGGAGGCGGTGATTTTATAGCTAGTCCCCTTGAGGAAAATATCATTGAAGCGCCTCTGCCCTACAAACACACACAAACTCACAAACGAAAAGTCCTTCACACACATTCTGTCAACCTTACCCCAGTCGGCGACCCGCTCTCCCCCCCCCCCCCCCCCCCCACGCACACACACGCACGCTTTGTCAACCCAAAGTAGTAGCTAACCATTTCCATTTATGCAGGTGGCCTTTGCAAGCGATGACCGCTCTGTCCACTCGGCGTACCTCGCTGACCTGAGCAGATCGAGGCGGCCCCGAGTGTCGGAACTGTTAGGAGAGATGGACGTAGAGGTTGCAACATTCTGGGCCAGGTAAGGAAACATAGCTGATGTGTTACTGTTTAGCGGCTTGTCTTAGAAACCCGAAAGCGCCTGAAAGGAGGCGCTGAAATGCTTCAAAAAAGTTGTCTCCATTGGAACCAGTGGCGGATTTAGCAGGTTGCCCCCCGCGCCCCTGTTGGGTCTAAAATGGCGCCCCCCTTAAGACGCCCCAGACGAACACTAAAAAGGTGTGACTAGAGCAGAAAAAAATGATTGCTACATACGAAACTTTTAATCAACACTATGCATTGTATGCATTCTTGAAGTCTAGTTTACCACGTCTACATACTCTTTAAAAAATCACAAATCTCAAAAATGATCAACAGTAAATACTCTGAAATGACTTTCTGATACAAGACGGGCAAGCCGAAAGCATGCAGCTGATGCAGTTATTGGATCATTCTCTGCTATTCTAGCCACTCTAGAAGATATATATATTCAGGGGAATCAACAGAATAAAAAGGAAGTGTCAGAGCAGAAGCCATGGGACTATCTGTTTTAATAACAAAATATTATTTTGTTTTTTTCTGATGCTATTTTTACAAAATTTGGTTTACATGTTCATGTTATCCAACCACTTGCAGCGCAAGAATATTGACATTGCAATTGCAAAACGATTGATCGATGTTGAAGAAATAAGTTTGTTGAAATGAGAAGCGATCAAGCTTTTTAAAATTCTCAAAGTAGATGTCTAATCACTTATTCACGAAAACTGTACCAAACTAGATGTTAAAAACAAAATTTAAAGAAACACGAATTGCAAAAAAATAAAAGTAGAGGCAGGCAAACTTAGTAGAGACGAAAGGGCTGATGATCCAACTAATAGTTTTAAATCTGAAACGTACTTCACTATCTTGGATGCGGTTCTTCGATGACTTTAGGGGCACATCTATTTATTTCTATTGTATTGATCCATCACAAATGTTGGAAGAAAATAAAGATTCTCTTCGAAGTTAATGCAAAATTTGCAAACACATTAACCTTGAAGAAGCAATCGTTGAATATTATACCTTCAATGATTTGTATGCATCACAACGTCCATCACTATCTAGTGAGCTACAACTTCAAGAGCTTCTGCCATTCTTGACTGAAAAATAAATGGCATTCATCATCATTGCCTGTCGTCCCATCTTCATGTAAGCAATGGTTGGAAATCATCAAAAATTATTTGCGCTCAACAATGACAAACGAACGTCAGTCTGGATTGGAAATAATTTCAAATGAACGTAATCTAGGTGAGAACGTTGACATTGAATAAACGATAAATCGTTTCGCTTCACGTAGAAAGGAATTTAAATAAGGCTCAGCGCTCTATATAAATTCGTAATAACTGTTTCTTTCTTAGATTAATAAATATACTATTGATATAAATATACGTTAATATTTTGAAAACATATCTGTTTATATTGTTTCTTCTGTTTGACTTGTTCGATGATTTGGAAAATTTACTAAATGGGTAGGCTAATATTTAGTAAATACTAGGGTTGTGGAAATTAATGATTAATTTCTCGACTAATCCTTTAAAAAATTAACGATTAAATCATTTTAACGATTAATCGACCCATCACTTACAAGTTATTGGATGTCAAAAAGAAATTTTAAAAAATTTAAATAGCGGCTGATAAATAAATTAAAAAATTCTTAATGATAACACACACATTTTGGTTTTAAACTATTGTCTCACGGGAATCTTCAAAATGTTGATAAAGTTCGCCTACTTATCAAACCAAATGAAAAGCGTATTAAGCTAATGGCAGTAATGGAGTTTGACAGAAAAGACGACAGCTCTTCTGATGAATTACTGCGTCACAAAAAGGAGATGAAAGTTCTTGAATCCTGTACACTGGTGGAAAATTAATGAACACCGATATCCGATAATGTCATTCCTTGCCAAGACCGTTTTGAGCATACCAGTTAACCTCAGTTCCATGTGAATGATTGTTCAGCTCGGCTGGTTATATTGTCAATTAGACACGCTCATAACTTGAACCAATTAATGTCAACACACTTGTCTTTTTGCGTAGTTGGTGAAAAGTTTATATTTAAAGGAGACATTCCAGTGTTATTTAGATTTTCAACAAGAACGTTAAATAAGTGTTACTTATGACATCATAAGTTTTTTTGGCTTTAATCGAAATTAACGATTAATTAATCGTTAATTTTTCAAAAGTTAACAATTAAATTTAAATTAATCGTTAACAGCCCTAGTATTTACCCAATGCTCTGATATTAGTAACATTTTGCGGCGCCCTATGAAATCTCCTAGCCCCCCCCCCCCCCACGCAGAAATTAAGCTAAATCCGCCACTGATTGGAACCCTGTTAAACTAAATGCTAAAATTCCTTTTTTTTTAAATATATATTTTTATCACAAAGGTACATACTTTATTTTCAGACGTCACCCTGGATCTCACTTTTTAAAGCATGCCTCTCAACTATATTATTATATCCATTAATCAATTGATATATTATTTCTACATCCTACTCCCAGCCCATGAACGAAGAATTGACATATAAATACATAGTTTTTGTTCGATTTGCCGATCAGATGAATACAATAGAGCGATTTGTAATGTAATTTTGATCAAAATTTGATAAAAACCCATAGAAATTTGCGTCACGCACTATTTTATTTGGCGAACTCATGTCACAACTCATCGTTATCTATATATAAAGATTTTGGAAGTTGTGACAAGACCAAGTTTTGAACAAAATTTGTAAGTGTGAACAGGCCTTTAGAATTATAACTCCAATTACTCTAGGCCCTAGGCTTTTAACATTTGCGTAATTTTGAGTTCATCTGAAAATCTAAAAATACATTTAGAATCTATAGTGCCTTATTTCTGTGAGACACTGAACTTGTTCAAGTTCTGCATCACACTGAAAATAAACTTGCTTACGGATCCAATTGTAATTTTTAAAAAGGTCTGCTCCCATTTTGTGTGTCATTTCTTATTATATTGATTTGATATCTCTTTCTGCAGATACAATTTTGCCAAAATATCATTTAATGTCGTTTGAATAAATCCATAAGTATCAAAATATCTCGGCTTGTGCTTGAATCAAAACAACATTTGGGAAAACCCGTTAAGGTCAAAGTTTCATTTGTCCCGGGCCCTTCTCATATTTCAGCAACTCCTCATTGAAGTTATCAGTAAAATACAGCATCTACGGGGGCTAATCCAGGCTTTGGGTGTTTGCACGCGTCCCGTAATCTGATTGTTAGCGCTCCTCTCATCACACCAGGAAGATGACAGCTACGATTTGGGGAATAGTACAATACTAGCGCTTTGAGTGGCGGCGGGAACAAAACAAAAACAAACTTGAGAGAATGAAATTTGGTTGTTCAAAAACATTGTTTCAAGATCCTCCTGGCAACTGATTAAGTCAATGGGAGTTTTATTCTCTCAAGTTTTTCCCCTCTCATATTTATTATGCCTTTTTGAATTATTGCATGACAATGTTGATATCATATGTACCATGATAACCACTCATTGAAATACAGTTAGATAAACGTGTGTTAAAAAGCCAAAAAAACCGACGTCAGGTGGATTGAGACATGAGCTGAATGGGCTAAAGCCAGGGACCCCCCCCCCCAATGATTTTAGGCTAAATTAAGGGCCCTCAAACTTATTTTATTATATACTAAAGTGGATAGAACTAGACCCAGGTTGAATTGGAGCCAGGGGCCCCATGCAATCTAAATCCACTGCGGCCGGTGCTGGATTTAGACTTGATAAGGTCCTAATCTATTTCAGACATAGGGCCTGTTAATATAAGTCCAAATATTCCACGTCAGTGCCAACTAGGACTTGCTCGCTCAGATCATTTATTGTGTGTTTGGGCTTGTGGGGGGGGGGGGCTTCTTTAAGCTATAACTTGAGGAGCTTATATGTAAATCCGGCACTGGGAACGGCTTTTCTGCCGTGTTTTTAGAAAACTGCCTTGAATTCGGGAGGCGTAGAAATGTGATTGACTATTAAATATATACCTTCACCGCTCACGTGCTGGTGCGTAGCCTACACTGCCCGTGTGGATGAAATGGCGCAACGGAGGTAAAGTTAGTCAACATGTTATAGCAACCATTTTCGAGTATGTCCATTACTGTGAAACTCATCTGTTTCGTTTGTTTACCTACCCACTGGCACTGGCATGAGACGACAGTGACTTCTATCTATTAGAAACTTGTCAACAGCACACATGATCCTAGTAAAAGCTCACAGGGAATATAAAATTCTATAATATACTTTTTGTAGTATCAACCAATTCAGATCTAATTGTTGCACGAACAGACGTGCAATATAGAATTCTATAGAACAAGATCGCATAGATTTTCACATGCCATAGAATTCTATTAAGAATAACAACAACAACAAAAACTCTACATTTATCTGCAATTCAATTTGAATTTTTCTTCCGACCCACTGTCCTATTTGTGGGTCAAAGGTCAATCAATGCTTGATTTTAATTAGCCAGTTTGCCTTCTAGTCTGACGTAAACTAAAATTAACTTCACGTTTTTTTCCCGAACAAACGCTTAGTGGCATGCAACAGGAAAGTTCCTTTCCAACTTAACGGCCGCTTTTATGAAAGCTATAATTTGCAAGGTGTTACACTACGACATAGCATTTCTTTTAGGGGTTGGGGTGGCGTGGATTCATGAGAAAAAATTCATTAAAATTCACTATTTCTTCTTATTTGGTTGGGGGGGGGGGGTCAGGAAAATATTTTTTTCCTGTAGTGTAAACAGAAAAGTTATCTATCGTCCTTAATAGCCTTATAATAAAGATCTTTACAAATCTTGATATTTGTAGCACCACTTCTCCCTCTCTTAAATCTCCTCCCTCCCCCGAAAATAAGGGGGTCACGTGACTGCCCCATGTGAAGGGCGCTTTGTTGTACCAGGAACATGTTGTTATGGGCTATTGGACCGACCCCACCATTGCGCAACACTGGCGGAGGGGCGTGGGCGCCCTCCTACATCCACTTGATGGACATTTTCCCCGCGCCGCCGCTCTACATTGTTCGGGACGCCTAGCGTTCTTCCTACTACCAATAGCAGGCCGTGTTTTTTAATGTTTTGTTAAGAAGATAGTGCTGAATGGGTGCATCCGCCGTGACTGATTTTCCGTTCATGTGGCCACCCCTTCCCCCGCCACCCACACTGATATGACGGAAGCCCTTTGTCGTGACCGTGACCCAGGCCTACTACCATACGTACGACATTTTCGATCTCGTAGGGGCAGGGGTCAAAATTTAAAATTTATTTTGTATTTATAAGGACATGAAGTCATAATAAGCTAAAGGTACATTCATGTGAACAAAAGGGAAAGTCATAAAGCTGAAATATAATTATAAACTAAAGACAGAAATCATGAAATACGATAATGTAAAACAAAGATCTACTGATATACATTTAAAAGGGGAACATGCTTAGAGCAAAGGAGTAAACTTTTAAAATACACTTTATTGATTGAAGATTATTTAACGAACTTACCTCAATGGGGAAGACATTTAATACTGACATTGTCGTCTTTAATCACGTGATAATTTTATTATTTTTTAAAAGAGAGAAAAAAGACACGAAATTGTTTGATTGGTAACGTCTCCACTTTCATGCCATTTGTGGTTGTTTTGACATGGGAGCAGTGACGTCACTCAGGGTTGCGGTGGGGGCGGACCACCCTGGGTGACACCATCAGGGGGGTGACACCAAAATGTAAAATTTTGCATGTTCCCGTTATTTGGTACTGAAAAACTTGGAGGAGTTCTATGGGTTAAGACGTGGTGGGTTGACACCATGAGCTACCGCCCCGAGTGACACCAGCCATAGTGACGCCTCTGCATGGGAGCCATGAGCCAACAAAAGTTGTATACATGCTAAAAAAATGTACTATTTTCTTGAAGTGTTGATATTATTAAGACTTTAAGATTGTAAGCCTAATGAAATCCAAGTCTATATGACTATATGTTTACGACTTTAAAGGTTGTGAGCCCAATTTAATGAAAACCTAATTTTGGCAAAGGCTTTAAGAATATATATTTTTAATGAATAATTAAATAACAAGTCATTCTGTATACGTTAGACAAAACGCGTAATGCACGTGGAACTAATACATCATGCAACACATTTTTTTCGTTATTTTTTTTTCCAGCCAGACCTCTTTCATGTTTAGATCTTTTGCTACATGTAAAGTCTAGACTCTAGACCTAATATAGCAAACTTGCTGTAAATTCAATGGCTTATGTATGGTAGCACTACTTTGACGACGTGAATAATTGTCAGCCAAGTTCGGATATTTCCGAACAACTTGCAGCGCGTTCATCTGTGCGGATAGATGCAATTTTTGACGAAGTACACAAAGATCTATAATAGCTTCGTTTCTATATTATAGGCTTTCCTTTACTTGATGTATTGTCAGACTTTCCTAAATGAAAATTGATTGTTTATTGTTTAGACAAACTGGCAAGTTGACACACTTATCGTCTGTGTTATTATTGGTGAATATCGGTGAAGTGGCTGGCAAGCGCGATCGCTAGCTCACAGTTCGTGTGTTTTCTTATCTTATCTTATCTTTGGTTGAGAGAGGCAGGTTTTGTGCTGGTGGAAGGACAGTTTTTTGCTTTTACTTTTAGTAATAAACCTGTATGACTTATAAATCAACATCGAGTAAGATAAAAAATTCTGTAAATGAACTTTTTAGTCTAGGGGCCAACCTAATACTACGTACGCACAAAAAGCCACCTTTTGTAATCTCCCCCCCCTCATGTTCCGTTATGTCTATATATAATGGTTGAGGAACTGGTGGGTGAAAGAGAAATATCACTAATTTATAGAAATTGAAATAAATCAGAATATATTATAGATACTTATTTTAATAATATGTAAACGTATTGTCTGAATTAAATGCTAATTACTTCCAAGTAATTAAAAGTTCAGAATTTCGTTTGAATTAAATTATAAAACATCATTGCATAGTAGTCTTGACTCAGTCGGTTTCGAATGCTGTTTGCAACCTGAGCGGTTTACGTTACGAGGCTACTATTTAAGCAAATTTAATTAACAATTTGTTGTGCGTACGTGCACATTCAAACGAGACTCCATACCCTCCCCGTAGACATCCGTACGCAAAATCCCGTTAATTAAACACCTCTTCCCTCTCATTGCGTATGTAATAAATGGATGGTCCTTTATTAAGGATGTTATCCAATTTTTAGGGAAATTCAATACCCCTACTCACTTGGTAAAATTAATGCATTATTATATCAAACTGATAGACCAAAAATGTATTTTAAAAAACAAACTAGTGAGTCTTAATTCTAGTTGGAAGTGTACACATTTTTAAAAAATATAGTGGAATAATGTGTCTAGAGTTGTTTTAATTATAGTTGTTTTAAATTAGTTTTATATTAATATGGCATTGGTGAGAATGATTTAAAAATAGGGCATTGGTGGGAATGATTTAAAAATAGGGCATTGGTGGGAATGATTTAAAAATAGGCATTGGTGGGAATGATTTAAAAATAGGGCATTGGTGGGAATGATTTAAAAATAGGGCATTGGTGGGAATGATTTAAAAATAGGGCAGTGACTAGGAGACGCGGACAACTTTTTTTTATCACAAGGGATTAGTCTCTGCTATAGTTAAGTTTGTTAAGTAACTACGTGGTTCAATTATACTTTCGATTGATTGATTTACTTGACGACTTGTGCTGATGTCCGTCTGTGATTGTGCCATACACCCAGTGCCCACTGTCTGTGATTGTGCCATACACCCAGTGCCCACTGTCTGTGATTGTGCCGTACACCCAGTGCCCACTGTCTGTGATTGTGCCATACACCCAGTGCCCACTGTCTGCGATTGTGCCATACACCCAGTGCCCACTGTCTGTGATTGTGCCATACACCCAGTGCCCACTGTCTGTGATTGTGCCATACGCCCAGTGCCCACTGTCTGTGATTGTGCCATACACCCAGTGCCCACTGTCTGTGATTGTGCCATACGCCCAGTACCCACTGTCTGTGATTGTGCCATACACCCAGTGCCCACTGTCTGTGATTGTGCCATACACCCAGTGCCCACTGTCTGTGATTGTGCCATACACCCAGTGCCCACTGTCTGTGATTGTTCCATAAACCCAGTGCCCAATATATGTATTTGCGCCATCCTCCCAGTGCCCACAATGATATTATCTAACTCTCATCTCCTCCCATCGACCCTCTCAGAGACCCGTGGACCGACTTGACCCAATTTCCAGAGACCGATTCCAATGAGGACTCCGGGCACAGATACCGAAAGAGTAGGAGTCATGACGTCAGATCCGGTAGTAATGACCAGGCGGCATGTGTGATGGCAGTTAACGAATTCCTGGCTGGAGCTCTTGGAGGTAACTTGATGCACTGGGCACTGGGACATGTAATGTATTGGAAATGACATATACTGTCAGCTTAAATAGACTTGTACTCTTTTCGAAATGTTTCTTTTTGAGATTCATGGCGTGTTGACGTTGCTAACAGTGGGACGTGGTGGTCGAGAGGTAGCGCTCTCGACTGTCATACCGATGGTCATGGGTTCGAATCCACACGAAGGTGAGGATTTGTTCTCGCGGCCTGAGGAGTACCCGAATGGGTACCTAACTAGACAATAGTTAGGCGGCTGGGGTAATGCGTGGAACCCCTATAGCCGTGGCCTGTGACCGCTGCATCACTTGCCAACAGATCATCTCTCATGGTCTGTGGACGCAATTATCTTCTGCACAGAAGGAGCGTCTGTATATCTAAGATAACAGTGCATGGGTGATAGAGAGAGAAGAGAGAGAGAGAGAGAGAGAGTGAGACGGGAGGGTATGGACGGTGAGAATGAAGAGAGGGAGGTAGGAAAAGAGAGTGGGAGAAAGATAGAAGAAAGGACATGGACAGTGATTCTTCTTCTTCTGCGTTCTCAAAATCTTTTGAAGGAGGATTTAGACCACTAGCACTATAGCTGTGATGAACTGCGCTGTAGCTGTCATTTGGTTGAGTCCACCATACAGCTTATCGTCGAGGGTAGCTTCCTGGGGCCAAATGGTTGTCCGGATACGGTGGTACAGCGCGCAGTTTTGCTGCACATGTTCAGCATTTTCTGCAGGGGCACATTTCGCTTTCTCCAATTCAAAGTTTGCGGAACATGTGTTGCCTAAGTTTGTCGTGGCCCGTCCTTAGCCTGAAAATGATGTTTTGAGATTGGCGGGGGTGGTTTATTTTCAGCTCGGACCATCTTTCTGCTTCACTGCTTTTATGAAACGCATTGATTTCTTCGGGGTGTAGGGGTTAGTCTGTCTGGTTTTATTTTCCTCCAGGTTTTGACAGGGGGAGTTCGCTGTGTCATTTCCTTCAAGTTCCACATGGCCTGGGATCCATTAGAAAATAAGTTATTTTGTTATTTTGCTTAGATTCAGTAATTCTATATTGAGTGACTGATTGATCGAGTTGTTTGGATTTTGGAGAGACTGCAGCAATTTTTTTGCATCATATATATATACTAGTGTATCACCCGTCAAAAATTACGAAAGTTTTCAAATTAAATATTTTGTTATTTATTTCAAAATTGAACCATTTTATGCGGTCGTTCAAAAAGAGTTATTTTTGGTGCAGCAATTTGGTTCGCTCCTTTCTAAAATTAGTAGCGTTCGAACAGACGAACATACATAGCAAATTATGTATAATGATAAAGCACGTTCAGCTCATATATATATTCATTATTATCCAAACTTGTGAGCCTGTTTTCATTGTCTCTCTCGCACAGGGATGGCTGGCGTTGTTGTGGGACACCCGTTTGATACTGTCAAGGTAAGTGTTAGTGGGGCACCTGTTTGATACTGTCAAGGT
>MUZC01001779.1:0-23004 GCA_002072015.1 Radix auricularia | reverse complement strand
AGGTAAGTGTTAGTGGGGCACCTGTTTGATACTGTCGAGGTAAGTGTTAGTGGGGCACCCGTTTGATACTGTCAAGGTAAGTGTTAGTGGGGCACCTGTCTGATACTGTCGAGGTAAGTGTTAGTGGGGCGCCTGTTTGATACTGTCAATGTGTGAGTGGGGCACCTGTTTGATACTGTCAAGGTGTGAGTGAGGCACCTGTTTGATACTGTCAAGGTAAGTGTTAGTGGGGCACCTGTTTGATACTGTCAAGGTGTGAGTGGGGCACCTGTTTGATACTGTCAAGGTGTGAGTGGGGCACCTGTTTGATACTGTCAAGGTGTTAGTGGGGCACCTGTTTGATACTGTCAAGTTGTGAGTGGGGCACCTGTTTGATACTGTCAAGGTGTGAGTGGGGCACCTGTTTGATACTGTCAAGGTGTGAGTGGGGCACCTGTTTGATACTGTCAAGGTGTTAGTGGGGCACCTGTTTGTCAAGGTGTGAGTGGGGAACTCGGCATGTATAACTACCAGGAATCAAAATAGCCATGTCACTGTTAAAAGTTCTATGTGAATCGTCCACTATATGACATAACCTGGTCCACTATATTCGTATGTTGTTTCCTGGGAAATGGCGTTTGTGTTCTGATTACATTTATTACTTTTGGCGAACTAGCACTTTATATTTGAAAGCAAAGACGCTAACAATTCTCTTAACTGGCGTTTAAGCCAAACATTGAAAGGAATCCTCTACATTTATCACAGCCCGATGGTATTACATTTATGTCTGCTATACAAAGTCATTGCGTCACGACTTTTATACAGAAGTGTGGCGGAGAAAAAGAGACAGGTCATTGTGGCAGGGCTGGTCTTAGCAATTGTCGGGCCCTATGCGGCTTAGTATGCTAAACGGATTGCGCGGGGCCCAGTTTGGGTAGGATAAGGTTGTAATAATGATCAAAAGTGAACATTAAGATAGGCGGGGCCCGCTGCTAGGTTGTAGTAGCCTAAGACCGGCCTTGTCGACTTGTATTGGCAGCCATTCGAAAAGATAAAAGATGTAAATCTTATATATTACAAATTGTAAAATTAGATAGTCATATATTATTGGACCATTCCATGATTCGCGAACGGAGAGTCGCGGGTTCGAGTCTATGTTATGGCGGGATTTGTTTACGAGGCGTAGATTTGAGCATAAAGTAAAGCCCCTGAATCCCCCTTGTAGACCAGGCTATAGAAATTTGTGAACGTTGCTTCACTGCCCCATAAGCCCATGGTCTGATAAAAGGAACTTCCTTTACTTGTTGCAACATCCGGTCGCGGGGTATATATTTAATTTTTATAATAAAAGGGAGCTTAATGGGAACATTGAGCACAAGTCATAAACTTACCAACATTATAAGCATACTTTTACAACTAGCAGAGCCTGATTCCAATATTTTTATATTTTTAAAGTGTTTCTTTTTAATACGATTCGCATCACTGGCCCTAACTTCTAGGTATTGTTTTTTTTCTAAAATATATTACAATTTTATATGTTATTTGCGCGTGTGAATGTGACGAGTGGTGTCTGTAGCTCGCTTATTACTTTTCTTTTGACATCATCAAACTTGATCTATGTCAAATACTGACTGGCACGCTCTAGTGGACGCAAATGTATTGTACTTTTTCTTTCCTCTTTTCCTTCTTTTTGCTAATGGGATAATTTGAAAATGACTTATACAAAGGCTACAAAAATGTAGGACAGCGCTCTATGTAGTCGAAACTTATATATGTTTTATTTTATTTTTCAAAATTTAAATATTTCAATTTCACATTGGAAGTGGCAGTCTCTAAAGAAAGAATGTTCAAGAATATTATTTTAAAAAAAACGACATAAAAGAAAAGGTTTTTAAGTGTCTTCTACTTCTGATGTTAACTGCATGCTGTGTCTTGGCTTCCATTGTTGTCTTCCTGTATTTCAGCACGTGCTTTCGTCTATATTTTATGAATTTTATTTAAACTTGATCCAGGTACAAATGCAAATTCGAACATCTGGAGAACACAATCTGTACAGACTTTCAGACGCATGGAACAGTGTCAAGGCTCAGGGTTTGGTGAGTTGGTAACGGTCTCTTATACCCAGATAAATGAAATATTAAAGTTAACGCCTATGAAACCCATTCCCAGTAGAAACAAAGACACATTTGACCAGGATGTAGAGATGGTTTATGTGCTTGGGCAGTAATTGTGTACGTATTCCATTCTTCATTACCAGCAGAGGCGTCACTAGGGTGGTGTGAAGGGTGCAGACCCCACCAGGTAACACCATCACAGGGGTGAAAGGTAAAATTCTGTATGTTCCCGTTATATGGCACGGGTAGACTCGAAGGAGGTCATTGAGGTAAGTCGTGAGGGGGTGACGCCATGAGCTACCGCACTGGGTGACACCAATCCTAGTGACGCCTCTGAGCACCGTTATTCGGGTTGCTGGTATAGATAACTACAAAGATGCTGTTAAATTACGTAAAAAATCTGAAGAACACTGATTCATGAGGCAAAAAGATAAAAACTAAAACGAGTCGCCACGTTCATATTGTTCAGTGATATTTTGAGTAACTAGTTCCATTTCCTCTGTCTGTGCTCAACCAAACTCACCAGTGCTCTCTCCGCACCATTTTAAGAAAGGTTCAATCAAATCCTCTTGTTTTGCCCTGTCAGAAAAATGGTTTGTATCGTGGCATGATGTTCCCGGTGTGCTCCTACGGATTTGTCAACGCACTTTTCTTTGGCGCCTACGGAAACACCATTCACCTGCTGGAACCTGACCACACCGTGCGGCCTACAAACTTGCAGGTAAGCTGACCACTGACCATACTGTGTGGCCTACAAACTTGCAGGTAAGCTGACCACTGACCACACCGTGTGGCCTACAAACTTGCAGGTAAGCTGACCACACCGTGCGGCCTACAAACTTGCAGGTAAGCTGACCACACCGTGTGGCCTACAAAATTGCAGGTAAGCTGACCACTGACCAAACCGTGCGGCCTACAAACTTGCATGTAAGCTGACCACACCGTGCGGCCTACAAACTTGCAGGTAAGCTGACCACTGACCACAACGTGCGGTCTACAAACTTGCAGGTAAGCTGACCACTGACCACACCGTGCGGCCTACAAACTTGCAGCTAAGCTGACCACACCGTGAGGCCTACAAACTTGCAGGTAAGCTGACTACTGACTACACCGTGCGGCCTACAAACTTTCAGGTAAGCTGACGGACGAACACAAAGAGCAGCAGCACGAAGTAATTCAAAAAAAGCGAGTAAACGTGGAGACATGTGCGCAGCGGCTGTTGTTCCCTGCCACCACCCTTTTCAATTTTCCCTTGGCAACCATTAACTGTGATTCTCAGACTCTAGGGTTAGTCATGTTCGCAAAAAATAGGGAAGAGAACAGACATTTTGTTTTAAAATTGTTCCATCTGGGAATTGAACCCAGGACTTTCGGCGTGCAAGGCGGTCGTGATAACCACAACACTACGAATCATATGTTATCCTGTAATGGAACAACCCAAGTGAACGCAAGCAGCATTGTTGCCACAACACCCCCCTCTTTTTTTGGATCCCACTCCACTTGCCCACTATGATCTTTCGACCCCAGCGGGGGTCATTCGTCAAGCTCCTTCGCACATGGTCGTTTACGTGAATTATATGTAAAGAAGATGTTTAAACTTTAATACATTTTGATGGCTATTTAGAGAGTGTTTACTTACCATAAAGGGCATAAGGGACACAAGTAAAATTAATAAACTCATATTTACTTATGATCTACTTTTGATTGGATCAACAGGTCTACTTGGCCGGATGTGTGGCGGGCTCTGTACAGCTGGCACTGGCCTGTCCTGTTGACGTCATCAAGTGCACACTGCAAGCGCAAATACCGTTAACGATGCCGAAAGGTAAGTGTCGTCTCACTCACCTGCTCCGCTCACGGCTGTTCTAAGAGGTTGTGTCCACAGTTGTGTCTACATCCTCACTGTCCACAGTTGTCAACATCCTCACTGTCCACAGTTGTCAACATCCTCACTGTCCACAGTTGTGTCCACAGTTGTGTCCACATCCTCACTGTCCACAGTTGTGTCCACAGTTGTGTCCACATCCTCACTGTCCACAGTTGTGCCCACATCCTCACTGTCCACAGTTGTGTCCACATCCTCACTGTCCACAAGTGTGTCCACATCCTCACTGTCCACAGTTGTGTCCACATCCTCACTGTCTACAGTTGTGTCCACAGTTGTGACCACATCCTCACTATCCACAGTTGTGTCCACAGTTGTGTCCACATCCTCACTGTCCACAGTTGTTTCCACATCCTCACTGTCCACAGTTGTGTCCACATCCTCACTGTCCACAGTTGTGTCCACATCCTCACTGTCCACAGTTGTGTCCACATCATCACTGTCCACAGTTGTGTCCATATCTGCTCTGACCACAGTTGTCTCCACATCCTCACTGTCCACAGTTGTGTCCACATCCTCACTGTCCACAGTTGTGTCCATATCTGCTCTGACCACAGTTGTGTCCACATCCTCACTGTCCACAGTTGTGTCCACATCCTCACTGTCCACAGTTGTGTCCATATCTGCTCTGACCACAACTTTTCTGCGTGAGGACGATGGCTATTCATACAAAGTGGCATGTGTTATGTGACTCAGGCTTTAGATCTCTAAATTCATCATCTTGTATGTCCCACCGTGAATATTTGTGCTTCTATTTCTCTTTCACTCTCGTTCTCTCGTTCTCTCTCTCTCTTTCTCTCTCTCTCTCGCTCCATCTACAAACTCTCTCTTTCTATCACCCTTACCTCACCTCCCTTACACCTTTTGAAAAAATGAAAAAAAAAAAACAATCTTAATCTCGAAAAGGATGGCACTTAAATGGCTTCACGAACCATATTTTAAAGCTGTTTCAATCATATGGCCAGAGCTAGCAAGAACTAAAATGTTCATAAGATAAATTCAAATAAATGCAAATAGCTGAAATTTTCATTAAATTAAAATTAATCAAGTTACCTGTTTCTTAACTCACCCAGACACTATCTCTTGCACTTGTACATTGTGTTCGGATACAGCATGGGTAAGAATCTTTGATATAAATTTGATCATAAATGAAGCTACATGTAGCCTAAAGCTAAAAATGAAGAGTGTGTCGGTGGAACTTTGTTAAATTCTTTTTAATTATTTTTTGGCAGACAGCCGTTTTTTGTCGTTTTTTAAAAAATCTTGTTTAAAAAAAAACCCAAAGGTAATCTACCAAAATGCTTTGAACCACCCCGTGGGTTGTTACCCCAACTAAAATTTCGTCCCGGCCTCACATCCATTATACGATACATTGGTTAACATGCAGGCAGTCCACCGTATCCTTCTCAATAACCATCTCCTGTGAACTAAATCACAATTATCTACTTGTCTTACCGTCTATCTCTCCCTTAGATTGTGTCACTACCCTCCACACACGACCGGTGCCACTGAAGAACTACTATAGTGGACCCATGGCTTGTACTGTCGACGTCGTCAAGAGAGAAGGGATCAGGGGTTTATTCAAGGGACTTATGACCATGTTCATTAGGTATGGACTGATGGTAATGTTCATTAGGTGTGATGCTTTTATAAGAAAGAAAATCAAGTGTGAAATGAATTTGTCTGAAGATAGCTGGGTGAATTTTTTACTTTAAAAAATAAACTTCAATTATGTTGTTTGGGTAATATCCCCCAAAAATCCCGAGAAAACTAGCAACAGCAACAACACTAGTGGCTGAGGGTTTGGGGGCTTATTCTTAATAGCTTCATAGCAGGAAACGAACCTAGATACCTGTTCAAAAAAAGAAAATTCTATATTATTTAAGTATTTCACAGGAAATTTATGTTTTGCTGTTTTTCATAAAATCATCAGTTACTAAAAGAGTTGCCTATACAACTATCCCATCAATGCCGCGGATTCGTCTTAACTTGTATCAGCTCCACTTAAAGTTGTCTCTGTAAAATATAAGGTATTGATTCCTCGTGTGTTTGTTACTGTTCAGGGACGTGCCGAGTTTTGGCCTCTACCTCTTGGTGTACGAGGGCCTCCACAAGTACATGACGCACCACGGGCTGTCGGACAACAAGGGTGTCGTGGCCGCCATTGTGTCCGGGGGTGTGGCCGGGTGTGTCTCTTGGGCTTCAATCATGCCCATTGACGTCATTAAGAGTCGGCTGCAGGTCCGTAAAATATTTTAATTTTTAAATTCATTTCTTTTTAAAAACAAATACACCAATATACTGAAGTCTGAAGCCGTACAATTATATGAAAGACTTCATTCTAAGACTTCGGTGTTTCAAACATGTTTTCAAACATAAATTTCTTGTGTATACTTTGTTGTTACAGTAATTAATCTTAAATATTAAGTAATTGTTACTTTGTGAGACGTTACATTTAATATTTTATTACATTTTCCTGTTTCTACTTTTGTGTGAATGAGAATACGTTTCGTAATACTTGTACTTTCAAATGGGAAAAGTTTTTTTGTTTTTTTTAAATTAATAAAAGTTCTTATAAACTTTTAAAATGCAATTAACACCACTAAAACATTTTGATAAAATAATAACTGCATAAAGCCAAGGTCCAATAGCTTCTAACTAGCGATTTGGTTAAAGGGAAGTAATATAATTAAAGTAGTGATAGCAATATCGGTGCCGGTAGTTCAAGTGCAAACGACAATAATTTTGCATTATGTGAATCATTGTTATAGGAATTTATGCGAATGTTTTGGTAAACTATATTGAGAAATGGATGCAGTTATCTATCTAGAGCTCAGCCAGTTTTCATGTACTGTTATTTCATGTTTCCTAACACAGACAGCAGCAGCTGGAGTCCACAATGCCGTATGTATTGTTTAAACTTGAATATCTCTGAGCCACCTTCACTTTCGGATTATAATATAATAGATGCCACACATACCTGCTTGTTTGTGCCCCATTAGCTCGTCTTCAACTCACCTGATTATTTGTGTCAGGACTGTGTGTTTGATCTATGTGCGCTTTTTGCGTCACTTCTGCTTGCATTTATCGCCCCTGCTTGCTTGTGTCCCGACCAGTTAATTTTGTATTTCCTGCTAATTTATGTCATGTCTATTTATCTATGTAAAGCTGGGTTGATGGTAAAAGCCCAGTTACACATTGGTATTTGAGATAACTACATAATTATATGCATCACGGTATTGGAAATTAAAATATCCTTAGATGTAAGTATATGAAATTTATGCACCATTAAACGCAGCGGTACATCGATTTAAGAAATTAACCCGTTCCGCGGTGAGTTTCGTATCTTGGATTTTTCGTATCTTAAACTAAGCTTTACATGTAAAATACTTAATCCGTTCCAAGTCATACAAAAACAAAACTAAAATTGAAAATATCACAGAAAACTACAAAAATGAAGAAGATTCGTCAATCTTTAAAAGTACACAATACATTATAAATCAAATATATAAATAATAAAACAAAACTTAATAACATAAATTAAAAATAATACGTATACAAATGTACCTTTCGAGTGAGGTGATGTGGCCAAGTGTCGCAGAAGGTGGTAGGGGAGGAGAACGAATGGCAGAAAACATGTCGGCTTTACGTACGAAACACTTAACTTTATGCAAATAATATGAATTAATGCTCAATTAACACTTACATTTACAACAACTGTACAAGAAACAAAAGTAACTTAACACTTAAACTTATGTAAATTTTGAATTGAAAAGAATATCATTTTTTAAAAAATTGCTATGTTAATTAAAACAAACTGTTTTGTTATGCGCTTTCTCATTTTTTGTTTCAGTTTCATCTTTCATTTTCTTTGCGTCACTTCCCCCAACATCTTATTGTCTTACTTTTAAAAAAATATTTTAAAATCTTCGCTTGATATTGGTCTCTTAGAAAATGTTGATGCAAGGACCTTGTTTCTGACGGTTTACAATGTTTCTAAAATTAGTCATTGAACTGCGCTAGAACTGTTGAGGCGTGTTGAATGCGGTCACGGAATGGCCAAATGTTGTCGACTGCGCGTTTGTTATATCTTGGTATTTTTTTCACATCTTGGAACAAATAAATTCTTTGAGCGGCCTTTCGTATCCTGGATTTTTCATATCGCAAAGCATTCGTATCTCGAGATGTTACTGTATTTGTCTTTAAGAACAATGCATAATTATATCTTAGTTATTGAGATTAATACGTACTTCATAATTACACCGAAATTTAACCATAACATCTGGTTTTGAATGCACTTTGTTGAAATTAATGAAACAGTGGCGCAATGGTTTAACTTCTTATCATAATTCGTATACGAAACCCCTTTAAACGGAAGAAGTTAATTGGGGGTGGGGTGGGGTAGGGTAGTGTGCATCAAGAAAGTCCCGGGTTTTAACAAACAGTGCAGTGAGAGCGTGGTTGGGGCCAGAGCAGCCATTTTGAATTTTGTGTATGAATAGGTTAGCAAATTGAGAACCGACCCAGACAGTACTGACGGGGAAAACAGGGTGAGGTAGAGGAGCTGGTATCCACACTGGAACAATCATCAGAACGTGTGGGAATTGTCTGAAGTTGGAAAATTGATAGTGGAATTAGGGGCAAAATATCATTTACTTCTCTTAGACTAATGGGGCGCGATGAAACATTTCATACACAGGAGTAGTCAACGTACTTACCTACAAACATTTCATATACAGGAGTTGTCAATATACTTACATACAAACATTTCATACACTGGAGTAGTCAACGTACTTACCTACAAACATTTCATACACTGGAGTAGTCAACCTACTAGCGACAAATATTTCATACACAGGAGTAGTCAACGTACTAACTACAAACATTTCATACACAGGAGTAGTCAACCAACTTACTACAAACATTTCATATACAGGAGTAGTCAACGTACTTACCTACAAACATTTCATACACAGGTGTAGTCAACGTACTAACTACAAACATTTCATACACAGGAGTAGTCAACGTACTTACCTACAAACATTTCATACACAGGAGTAGTCAACGTACTTACCTACAAACATTTCATACACAAGTAGTCAACGTACTTAGCTACAAACATTTCATATACAGGAGTAGTCAACGTACTTACTACAAACATTTCATACACTGGAGTAGTCAACGTACTTAGCTACAAACATTTCATATACAGGAGTAGTCAACGTACTTACCTACAAACATTTCATACACTGGAGTAGTCAACGTACTAGCTACAAACATTTCATTTACAGGAGTAGTCAACGTCCTTACCTACAAACATTTCATACACTGGAGTAGTCAACGTACTAGCTACAAACATTTCATATACAGGAGTAGTCAACGTACTAGCTACAAACATTTCATATACAGGAGTAGTCAACGTACTTACCTATAAACATTTTATACACAGGAGTAGTCAATGAACTACCTACAAATATTTCATACACAGAAGTAGTCAACGTACTTACCTACAAATATTTCATACACAGGAGTAGTCAACGTACTAACCTACAAACATTTCATACACAGGAGTAGTCAACGTACTAACCTACAAACATTTCATACACAGGAGTAGTCAATGTACTACCTACAAATAAATATTTCATACACAGAAGTAGCCAACGTACCAGCTACAAACATTTCATCGCCGGGAAGTAATTCCGATTACATTTGTTTTCCCCGTTAAATTAATCATATTTGTAGCTTAAGACCAAGGAAAGTATTGAGGGGGGAAATACACTATTAATAGAAAATGAAGAACATCTTAACATCACACTTCTGCTTAATTTCTGGAAAAAAAGCTTCCCAGCAGAACATTTGTTGCTATTTATTTTGATGGAGTTGACCAGCGCGGTGAATAGGAAGAGGGTAAAACTTCGACTGGTGAAACCAAACTTTGACCATCGTGGTGAATAGGAAGAGGGTAAAACTTCGACTGGTGAAACCAAACTTTGACCATCGTGGTGAATAGGAAGAGGTTAAAACTTGGACTGGTGAAACCAAGCGAGTCGTCCTGGACTCCAATAAGATGTTTAACTCACATGAAGTCTCTCAGAAACAGCTGATCTGTTCACCGCGTGACTCAGCCAAAGTTGTCCGCAATTCAAGGGGGGGAGGCATGACAAAATCATGACTTTTAAAAGTTCTCAACACTAGGGGAAGTTAACAACACTTGAGGTGCTGTGGTAAAACTGTGGCGTAATTTTAAGCGGAAATTAGAACAACCGGAACCGGAAATAGTGTAGATTAATTTTTATTTTTAAAGTTTAAAAAAGAGGGAGTCATTATTTTCTAATTTAAAAAAAAAAAAAATTTTTAAAAAAATCGCCATCTTTTCTCACACTGCAAATGGTTATAAAAGAATTAGCAATATGTTTTTTTTTTCTATTAGTATTTTTTAAATCGTTCATAGCACTTACATAAGTTAGTTTATAGCTCCATTGACAAAATAAGTTTTTTATAAGGACCATTGATGAAATTTACCATCTGGAAGGAAAATTGAATTTTAGAAACCATTTGAACTCACTTTACACTGACTGGTAACAGAGCCCGCCGCGTAATGAGGACAAAAGAAACTGGTGGCATTTTGACCTGTGGAAATCATGGCACTTGAAACGTCCTATAGTCAAAATTAGGATAATTAAAACAACACTATCATTATAATACCTGATGTCTATCCTTCCGTTACTATAGCATGTCTATAATCCCGGAATTCTGCCGTCGATAACATGCCTGTAAACCCTGACATATTCTGATGATATCAATACATATAAACCCAGACATATTCTGGTGATATAAATACATATAAACCCAGACATATTCTGGTGATATAAATACATATAAACCCAGACATATTCTGGTGATAAATAGATATAAACCCAGACATATTCTGGTGATAAATACATATAAATCCAGACATATTCTGGTGATATAAATACATATAAACCCAGACATATTCTGGTGACATAAATACATATAAACCCAGATATATTCTGGTGATATAAATACATATAAACCCAGACATATTCTGGTGATATAAATACATATAAACCCAGATATATTCTGGTGATATCAATACATATAAACCCAGACATATTATGATGATATCAATACATATTAACCCAGACATATTATGATGATATCAATACATATAAACCCAGACATATTCTGGTGATATCAATACATATAAACCCAGACATATTCTGGTGATATAAATACATATAATCATTGACATACTGCCGACGATATAACATGCGTTTGATCTCTGACATCTATCATTTCAATAAACTGATCTGAATGTATAAACGCGGCTATTTTTTCACTTCTATTTTAAGCAAATTTTTTGTTAAAAAATACCATTGTTCAGTCATTCAAAAATGTTTAAATAGTAGATCTACACCCTATTGTATTAGTATTAAGTATGCATTTCTTCTTCTTCTGTTTCCCAAGTGGCCACGATCACTATGGCTCTTATAAAACGTAGAGTTTTTGTACAAACGTCTGTGAAGATTGTACTTTTTAGGGCTGCGTATCGGCAGTAGTGACTTAGGATTGGGGAACAGGAGGCAGTATACACAAATGCGTCAGTTGTTGTATAATAACCTAAACCGATCCCTTTGGCAGCTTGTTCCAGCCACTAATTGTCCTTTGCACGAACGTTACAGCCCTGCACCAATGTTCCCTCTAAGGTTCGTTGGTCCGTGTGTGGAAGTATAAAAAATCGTGCGCAAATTTGCACAGCGTCCATTTTGAGTGCAATATTATACTAATTTTCTGTGCGATAATTCTTAATTGCTATGCGGTAATTCTAAACTGCTGCGCGGCGTCCGTCAGGTATCTGCGCAGCCGCGCAGTTTAAAGCGAACGTTGCCCAGCACTTGTTTCTTGTATCTATTACCCTGACTAGCCTATGTCTTGGTGGGAGAGGGATGAATTTCTCTTCCTAGGCTCCAGCACTAGCCCATCAACTATTTTGAACAGCATTGCTAGTGTTTTTTCATCGTTGTCCATCCAGCCCAGTGTTGCTAGCACGCTGCCAACACTTGAGTTGTTTCTGTGTCTGCTCAGAACTAATGGTTCTGCACGTCGCTGGACCACCTCCAATATGATTATGGTTTTCTGGGTAATGTCTCCCATACTGTAGATGAATAATCCAGTATCAGCTGGAAAAAGACTTTAGAGGCTGTTTATTTTAACCTGTAGTTTTTGTTTTTTTAATCCAATGTTTGGCTTTAGAGACCCTGGTGTCACTGTGTCAAAATGTTCATCACAGTGAAGCTCTCTGTGTTTAGTAACACTAAGGTACCTTAATATAGAAGCTGACTTCAAGCAAGTGGCCACGAAGTTCGTCAAGATAGTTTAGAGGGTTTCTGCTTCTTGAAACTGACAGGGCTTGGCACTCAGGGGGATGACATTCGTTGTTTTCCCCACTCCACTATTCGGATGAGTTCGTGTTATAGCTGGGCCTAGTTAGAGCTGTTGGCCATTGTCCCGTACAAGGGCAATCTTGCATGGAGGTCAACTTATCAGATATATACTAGGAATGATCAGGGTCATAACCCCGAGCTTGAGTGGAACTCCTGACATAGATAGCACTAACAAAGGGTGCAATTTTATCAGTCTACAATTTTAATCAATTCTGTAAATAAAACCGAACACCTGCGTTTCCTAAAAGCCGCAGCAGAGAGAAATTATTCAAATTTTGTTTCACGTTCATGAAAGGTTGCCGAAATCTGTATGAGGAAATAATCTGCTGTAGTAAATGGGGTTTTAATAGGATCAGTTGAGCCAAATAAACTAATACAATTATCGGACTTGATTTATTAGCTCTAATCAGACATGTCATGTACTGTTGAACACTCGGGAATTCGGGTAGAAGTGAAACATTTCCCATTGAAATTCGATTTTGTTCCCTAATAGATCACGTCACACGTGACAGCTCTCTAAAAGAAAAATCTATGGAATAAAACATAAATGGTTGTCCTTGATATAAAATATGACTCTATTTTAATACCACGTAATTTTCCCAAGTGTTTAGGCTTTGCATAAAATTATTATTTTTATAGATCTAGGAAATATAACTTAAACATTTTTTTTCAGTTCACTTTTATTGTGTACATGTCATTAACGATACAATTTTTTAGACACCTATATAATTATCACTGTTGTAAGCCAGTGGACATCATTAAATTTGAATTATGATCTTTATCAATTTACATAACACACGTTGAATAGAATATCTGGCCTTTACATTAGAAATAGTTATAAAATATAATTTTAAATAGTAAAAATTGTGAAAAATCATTTTAAAAAATCGTTTTCTGATTGGTCTGCATAATATTTCTATAAATAATGTTTTTAAAATAAAATTCTCAGAACTAGCTACTCCTTCCCATACGCACCCCTCACACCCAATTTAAAAAAAAAAAATTATTATATCGAAGGACACTATCTAATTTGACAGGAAGTACCCCAGGACATAAATTACTAAACTCGTATCTGTTTCACCTAAAACCCAGTGACCGATTTGTTGACACAATTATTATCCCGCATTTCAATGTATCCACTCTTAAAGGTTACACAAGTCCAGAATTTCCAGTTTTCCTTTTAAAGACCAAAACACAGGTGCCACAATTGCTTCCGCCGAGAGTTTACAAACATTAAGGAAATATAACTCATAAATTTCCACGATGCCTAAATAATTTTGAATTGTTTTCCAATCCCCCCACCCTTCCTTTTTGCATAAACATACACTCGCAAACCTCATTTTTCCCCCACAAATAAAATTAAAGCTAGATAATGTGTATTAGAGTCACACATACACAAAACGATTCCATTAAGACCTTCATAAAGCATTAAGTTTTATCAGACCTACAGGAAGCAGGAGTTTAATAAAACCTACGTGGACCATGAGTTTGGTAAAATCAGCTTAAAGTCAGAGTTAAACCAGATTGTAAAGTTTTCGGTGATACATTTTATATAAAGCATAATTCAAGTGAGACCTACATGAAGCGCTTGTTTGGTGAGACTTACATGAAGCGCTAGTTTGGTGAGAACTACATGAAGCGCTAGTTTGGTGAGACTTAAATGAAGCGCTTGTTTGGTGAGACTTAAATGAAGCGCTTGTTTGGTGAGACCTACATGAAGCGCTAATTTGGTGAGACTTAAATGAAGCGCTTGTTTGGTGAGACTTACATTAAGCGTTAATTTGGTGAGACTTAAATGAAGCGCTTGTTTGGTGAGACCTACATGAAGCGCTAATTTGGGTGAGACCTACATAAAGCGCTTGTTTGGTGAGACCTACATAAAGCGCTAGTTTGGTGAGACCTACATGAAGCATGAGGTTAAAGGCATTTAGATGTAGTACAAATTTAGTGATATTTAATTCTTGTACACAAAATTTTCTTAAATCTGAAATAGATTTTCAGTAGCCTTGAGGAAGTCAAAAATTTCCGTTTTCAATGAGGAAGGATAGTTAGTTCCCCTGTTGAAACATCCGACGGAAGTCTAGTGAATGTAGAATATCACCATTATACTATAAATATTTTTTTTCTTTCTTTTTTTCCCGCTATATGTTAGGCTTGTTTGAAGATCTGCTCTCTTAAGGCGGGCGCCTGGTATATCATTTAATGTGTTTGTTACTTGTTTCAATTCGTGGTACTTCAAGTCTGTCAACGAACTGGTGTACACAAAACATCAAATTTGATTTAATGACTCGCAGGTGGCCATTCCAACCTTTAGCCACCACTATTTAGACTGTTGTCCGGAGCACCTCCTCTGTCAGAGTCCCCCACCCCCAAACATTTTGTCCACCCTTTCGGATGATAACCCAATAGGGCTCTAAAATTACAATTTAAATAGGAAACGCCAATGTTATATAAAAACTCAAACTTACTTTTGCGTGATCACTATAAATATTATTGCATATTTGATGCACATTTAAATATGCAAGCATTTGTGTGACAGATGTGTAATTGTATACCAAAATTACAATTTAAAAATATTGATTATAGTTTAAAAAATAGCTGTTTTTAATAATTCAAAATAAATATAATAACAAATAATTTTATAATATCAATACAACCATTAGTTTATTTGCTTTTATTTTTATATGTCATTTTATCTCCGTTGAAAATTCTTTCATTATTAATATTTTTCAAAAATAATTTTAATTGGTAAGTTTTTTTAAAGCCTATAACATGGCAGACCTCTAATTCTATTACTGCACCTTCATGTGCGATTAAGGCACTGGCCAAGTGGGTTTTAAAGTCTATACTCATAGAACTATGGATATGTAACAGCGAAGCATGTCCAAACAACGATCTAACTGCAAAGTTTCAAATCTATGTAATTTAGTCCCCTTTAAATAACTTGAACTTAAGTACTACAAGAACGCTGTAAATGTGCAGAACATGGTTTGCCTCATCTTGTAGAAACTCGCTTGTCTCATCCTGTAGAAACTTGTCTTGTCTTGTAGAAACTTGTCTCGTCCTGTAGAAACTTGTCTCGTCTTGTAGAAACTTGTCTCGTCTTGTAGAAACTTGTCTCGTCCTGTAGAAACTTGCCTCATCTTGTAGAAACTCGCTTGTCTCATCCTGTAGAAACTTGTCTTGTCTTGTAGAAACTTGTCTCGTCCTGTAGAAACTTGTCTCGTCCTGTAGAAACTTGTCTCGTCCTGTAGAAACTTGTCTCGTCCTGTAGAAACTTGTCTCGTCCTGTAGAAAAGCATTTGTCTTATCTTCTATACCAGGGGTCTCCAAACGTTTCTGACAAATAGCAGTTTTGGGACCGACTACACACTTAAGGTCCAAATAAAAAAGAATCGAAACATAGATGTTTTCAATTATATATTTAATATTATTATATTGATAATATTAATATTATTATATTGATAATATTAATAACATTTAATATTATATTTAATTAATTATTTAAAAAATACATTGATACACTGCACATGAACACCTGTTTTAGTGGGAATGGCGAAATTATTTATTGTTTCCTGGATGCCAAATTAGTAGATATTTCTGGCTTTAGATTTGATGTCCCTAATATCTAGAGTGACCTTAGATTATCATCAGACAAGTTAGTTCTCAAATTGTTCTTCACGTATTTCATCCTCGAAAATGTCAATTCCCACAAGCAGTGGCGGCGTTAGGTAAGCGCAGGGCCCAGTGCCAGCAATGACCCTGCGGGGCCAGAGTACTAGTAAAGATCGCTAAGCACCAGTATGCTATGGTATTGAAAAATATGAAATATCTTGATTATTGTGTAATTTTAATACCGCGTGTCACTTTTTTATTAAATTATTACAAGTTCATTATTTTCTCTGGTCTATACACAACGGTTTATTCTTATCGAAAAATGACGTGCCGGTTACGACGTGATTTAATATGCAATTTATTGGCAGACATATTGCAAAATAATTGCAAAAGGATTACAAGAGTGCCTCTTTCGTTTCTTTACAATAGTTTCCAGCATACGTTCTACCATCCACTCTTTGGTTCTACATGTATAGGCTATTAACCAGGACGAGACATGTTCAGGACCGAAACGCGGGGCCTACCTAAGCGCGGGGCCTGGGGCAGTCGCCCCAGTTGCCACCCTCAAACGCCGCTCCTGCACACAAGTATGTTGTTCCAAAAATTGAAAGGTACCTTGTTGAAAAAACTTGGACATTAGGAAAGTCTTCCTTGGGCAAAAACTGGGGGGGGGGGGGGGTCTCAAAAGTCCTCAAGCTGCAGTTCATCTGAGCACCTGGCCACATCTGCTTCAAATGGATTTTGAAATAACCTAACCTAACTTCTGCCTTTGAATCCAAGTCAGAAAACCGCGCCGCCTGAAACTGCAGTTGAAGGTGTTTGGTGATCTCACATGCAAATGATGTGGGGGAACTCAGCTATTGCTTCAGCCATGAAGACCTTGCACTGCTGAAAGTATGTCAAGTTGCTGGTTCTTACTTGTTCCAAAGACAAGACAAGTTTAGATCAGGAGGCCGTTATGTGATTGTATAGATCAGAAACTAGATTTTCTCACCTTGCAGATTTAGGTTCAGCACTGTTAAATGACCATTAATGTCTGCAGCATAAAGGCCAATTTCCATACCCACTCTTCATCAAACAGTAATGGCTGTGATTTTCCCTTACTTTCTAGGAAGTCACGTATTTCCTTTATTAATTCAAATACTCTACTCTGAACTTTCTTACAACTTAACCACCTTACTGCTGTGTAATAGTAATATTGTCAATCTTGCGATTCTGTGTCTGTTTTTTTCAACATGTCTATGAGCTGTGAAGTTTTGTGTTAAACTACAGGTTAAAAATATAGTATCTTTTATTTTAAATTAAAAGGTCTCCAGGGGCCGGATGAGAGGGCCTCGCAGGCCGCATCTGGCCCGCGGGCCGTAGTTTGGAGACAACTGTTCTATACTAATACACATAGACTGAATCGTCACCATCTGAAGCACCCCCCTCACACACACACACCCATACCACAGTATTTTGGGCGATTAGTTGAGGCTTAAGACGTTTAATTAAATAAAAGTGAGCTTTGTCACGAGTCACCTACGCCCTCACCCTCCTCCCATCCCCCCACCCAATTTTTAGCTTTAACACCACTACAGGAATCTGCACAGTTAAAGAATGGCTCGTGTTTTTTTTTTTTTTTTTTTTTTTTTTTTTAAATTTTTTTTTAAAAATTCATCTCTTTAAAAAAAAGATGTAAGTTCTTCCGGAAGTTGTCAATTAAACAATTTAAAATTAAGATCCTTCCGCGACATAGCGAATGAAGCAGATGTTGAACGCGAAGTTTGTTTATGGTTTTTTTCTTCTTCTTTAAAAAAAAAAATCCCGTGAAATAGTTTCCACGCTTACAATTGTGTATTGGCCACTCAGACAATGAACTTTCACTCTCGACACACAAACGACTTACAATGTGTAATATCTAATAACTATTTAAAAAATTTAAAAAACAGTCTTAGGACAATGGCGATGTTGATAACAAGGAGGTTGAGCAGGGTAGATAGCTATAGAAACTGGGGTCTATAGCGGATAGAGAAATACATATTTAGTTATCAATTTTTTTAAAACTAGTTCATGACCTTTGACTTTTTTCCATTAAAAAAAAAACAAACTCCAAGAGATAATCGCATCGTGGATTTATAAGTCAGATCCTTAATGCTTAACTTTAAATTAACTTCCTAACAATATTTTATTGTCACCATGACGGATTGTGTGAGCTTAGTGACTCTTGTCACTTAGCGGCATACCGTATATCTCGACTGTGCAAACAGGTCGGGGGGATGTATATCTCCACTCGAGTATTAAATCGGCATTAACTGGTTCTCACCGGGAGATTAAAAACTGTGGACAGCAGCTGTATCGCGCACGGTGACATCGTAATATTCACCGCTCTAACTGAAAAGAACGCACGCACGTAATGACTAATTGCCGGGGTGACTCTGTCAAATAAAAGATTATGTAGGACTAGTCTAGTCCAGATCGGCTTGGGTGTGTACATAATAAAGGCTCTTTACCTGAAATATCCGCGTGTGTCTATCTCTCTTGTTTTACCTGAATTAACTTCCTGGGGAGCGAAGAGTCGTTTGATTGATCGCCCGAGAAGTTCCGTTATCTGGTAACAAAACTTTCCCTACAGTAGCCCCGTTCATATGTCAACGCCCCGATATCGCTAATGACACTCGTAGCCCCAATAACCGCTAATATCGTACAACTCCACGGAAGTTGTCAAAAAAAAGTTACGGAGACGGGCGTAAAAAACATAACACGAATATTAAGTCAGAATTCAGAATTAGTCCCCCGACTAAAAGTACTTCGATCGATTTAATACAGAGAATTTCAATAAGGGATGTTCATAATATGGCGGAAATCTATTAATAGAAATATTATATCTAAATTTATCTTTTGTAAGGACAAATTCATTTTAAAAAATAATAAGAGATACGAGTCAATACGTGAATGTAGGTATATTGAGAATGATTGATCTTATCAGCTAATTTTTAATTCTTCGTTAATTTAGGACAGCTTATTGGACTTGCAAAATAAAAAAACAATTTCGTAAATTTACTAAGCTAACAATTTTGAGAACATAGTGGTTTGACTGTATTTATGCCTCAAAACTTTGTTCCGCTAATATGTAATCTAAAAAAAAAAAAAACATTAGGAAATGAGCCATGACGTTTTCCGGTTTTAGACAAGAAGAATGTAAAGTTTTTTCTTAGCTATTAATTATTCATTTGTGTATCATTTTAACACCATAATACAGCCCCCCCCCCCTTTACAAGCTGGGGCTATTGGAATTGGAAAAAAAAAGGGGGGGTATTTTCAAGTTGAAATTTATCAGGGTGTAAAGGAGAGTTAGTCGCTGAGACCATCTACTTACATTACTAAAGTTGGGCTGGGTTGTCAGAGAGCAAGATCAGGGGTGGGGTTTAAAAAGCAAGGTCAGGGTTGGGGTGTTAAAAAGCAAGGTCAGGGGTGTTTTTTTTTTTTTTTTTTTTTTTTTTTTTTTGTACGCTGCCAGGGAACCTTTGAACCTATTGTATTTAGGTGGATTTCTGAATTAATTATTGAGAAATAAATTTGAAAACAGTCGTGATTTAGTGGTGAATGAAAATTATGGCGGGACGTAACTTTAGACGCAGTGTAAATGAATGGCGTAGAGTTAACAGCACTGAATGTTTATTTGTTTGGGTTATCGCCACAAAGAAAAAAAAAGATAGAAAAGTATATGTTTGGAGAACGTGTGACGCCCTGTGTGACATTTTATTAGAAAACCACAGATTTATAAGCGAAACCCGCTGCCTGGTGTAAGCACGGAGAACGAAAAACAACAACAAAAAATATTTTCGAATTTTGTTTTTATTAAAAGTTTAGTTTCCGCTCGTTACAGTTCTTACTTTACCCCTCAGCTCTGTAGAAGGTGCAATTCGTTAAGAAAATGGCGTGTTTCCCTTGTTGTTGTTGTTTTTTTTATATCATTTACAGCAAAATCCTGTTACAGGTTTGTCCTTTTTTTTTTTTTTTTTTTTTTTTTTTTTTANTCTTATCTTATCTTATCTTATCTTAGATATACAGACGCTCCTTCTATGCAGAAGATAATTGCGTCCACAGACCATGAGAGATGATCTGTTGGCAAGTGATGCAGCGGTCACAGGCCACGGCTATAGGGGTTCCACGCATTACCCCAGCCGCCTAACTATTGTCTAGTTAGGTACCCATTCGGAGCTGGGTGACTCGGGGACTCCTCAGGCCGCGAGAACAAATCCTCACCTTCGTGTGGATTCGAACCCGTGACCATCGGTATGACAGTCGAGAGCGCTACCTCTCGACCACCACGTCCCACACGTCCCACGTCCTGGTTATTTTCCCGTCCATTGAAATTTCCTTTATAAATAACCTCTCATATCTTAATAAGAAACCCTTCCCTCTCCACCCCTGCTCGTAACTCTTCTCAAAATAGATTTCTGCAATAATAATTTATAACCGTCTTTAAAGACAGATTCTTGTGAACGCACCGTAAAGTTAAAATGAAAAGGTGAGAGAATTGAGGTTAATTACTTTGTTCTTTTAGAACAACAGAATTGCATGTATACCGAAGTGTAGTGGCTATAACATTCGCCTAACACGCGGAAGGTCGTAGGTTCAAGCTCCAGCTAAGACATTACTTTTTTAATTTTTAAAAATATTTATGTTTGTGTCCGTTCATTTTACACTTTCTTCGCAACACGGCAGTAAGCTTTGTTTTGCGACATTGGCATAATAACTTCGTGCTCTCCGTTGTGCTCAATGACAGAAAAGTAGTCACACACTCTCCTCAACAATTACTTTAATAAATTGTCACCTATCACTACATCATTAGCGGCGTATGCTACGACGCGGGACGGCTATTAGTTTATGTTTGGCAAACTAGGATGTTAAAGGGTGGGGGTGACAAGTAGCTAACCACAGAGCACATGTTTCCAGAACAACAATGCGTCGGCAGTTATCCCCGCCCCAAGGTTCCTTCGCTTTGTTCTGATTTCTTCGTGATATTTATGAGCAACTCTGCGGCGTATGCTACGCCGCGGGCATCTAGTCTAATTTCAAGCAGATGTTGGAAAAAAAGCTTGTGGTTTTTTTGTTTTTGTTTTTTGGTTGTTTTTTTTTTTAAAGTTTATTTTTATCACTATCACACATTAAAATTTTTTTAAACAGACGGCCTAGAAAAAGAGAATAGAAATTCTTAAGGTCGAACGTCTAAAAAAAAAGATTTTTAACTACTCTCTTTTAACAACTTTTATTTTTAAAATATCTTTAAAAAACAAAACACTTTTTAAAAAACCACTTGTAACAGACATGAAAACAGCCCACAAAAACAACGGCTATCATCTTGTTCGATCTGGGCTGCCCTTTCCACACTCTCTATAACCATTCAAAGACCAGATGACCCACATAGACAAAAAATGTGATCAACTTCCTAATTATCCTCAACACGTTCTTGTCCTCCTGTCTGCACAAAAAAAAAAAAAAAAAATGAATCATAAAGGTTATTAATTTATTTTACTTTATGTCAAGTTTATACTTCCTGATTGTACTGTCGACATTTTTCCGACCTACTTAAATTTAGACCATCGAGAGTGTGGCGTGATTTGTGGGGAGATGGTTACTGGTTTAGGGGTGGGGGGACACGCGGTGGGGAAGGGGGGCGTCTGTTCTACAGATCGATCTGTGACCTCTTTGTTGTCGACGGGTGTTTTGGGCGGAGAAAAGAATTGAGGTCATGACAAGGGACTGAATGCTAAAACCCGTGTTTGTTTGTTTCTTTATATACTTGGGTTAGTTTTTTTGTTTTTTTTTTACAAAAACATTTTTTGTTCGGCGGGGAGAGTTGCGCAATTACTTCCTCTTTTTCTAAGAAAGTCGTAGGTGTCAGAAATCACCAATTCTAGTACCACGGGCCTAGTAAGCGCATTGACCTACATTGCCTACATCTCTGGTCACGTGACCGCTCTTGATGGCTAGAGATTCGGTTGATAATTAATTTTTGTTTTAATCCACACTTGTATGTACTCTAAAAAAAAAAAAACAGGGGCAAAGTTGGTCTTGACAGAGATCTCTCGTTTGCTTTTATTTATAGAAATCGTCGCAAGGTTTGTAAGCCACGTTTCGTTTGCAAATTGAGGTCACAAGTTCTCACAACAATCTCCGCAATATTAAACGTTTCCCATCTCTCTCTCTCTCTCTCTCTCTCTCTCTCTCTCTCTCTCTCTCTCTCTCTCTCTCTCTGCTTTTTAGTACACCTCCCATCAACCAACTCAATAACATTTTAAAATTAAACAGGGGATTTATAGACAAAAACTTGTTTTTACGGGTTGGGAGCCGTCCATAAAGAATGGCATGCTACTTTTGACAATTTTTTACTCCCCCCCCCCTTGGCACAAACTGTCACAAATCTCGGTCACCCCACAGTGGCGGATTTAGCTTTGTCTGCGTGGGAGGGGGGGCCAGGAGAATTTCAGGGGGCGCCGAAAATTTTACTAATAACAGATCATTGGGTAAATACTAGGGCTGTTAACGATTAATTTAAATTTAATTGTTAACTTTGAAAAATTAACGATTAATTAATCGTTAATTTTGATTAAAGCCCAAAAAATTAATTTATGATGTCATAAGTAACACTTATTTAACGTTCTTCATGAAAATCTAAATAACACTTGAATGTCTCCTTTATATATCAATTTTTCACCAACTACGCAAAAGTGTGTTAACATTAATTGGTTCAAGTGATGAGCGGGTCTAATTGACAATATAACCAGCAGAACTGAACAATCATTGGCATGGAAATAATGTAACTGTTATACTCAAAACGGTCTTGGCAAGGAATAACATTATAAGATATTGATGTTCTTTTTTGTTCATTAACTTTCCACCATTGTACAGGATTAAGGCTGTGAACTGAGTGCATTCGTATTCCTCTCCGCTTCGTGAT
>MUZC01001778.1:29965-40775 GCA_002072015.1 Radix auricularia | reverse complement strand
ACTATGACTTATCTATAAGTGACATGACTGTGAGTACACTATGAGTTTAGTTACTATGACAGAGGAGGTCATGTAAGTCCAATATTATTTTTTATTGGAGAAGTCCTAATCATAGTCTTAACCACTTCGTTTACTTGCAATTTTAAAAAAAAATCAAATCCTAAAAGTTCAAATACATTTTAATTAAATACACAACTAATATAAATATACTTCGAGTTAATTTTTAAAAATATACTATTGAAGTATTTTATTTTAAAAAATATCAAAATTAAATTAAATAGTTTTGAATAAAATTAAAAGATAATTACCGCCCCCACCTTTATTTTACTCCCCCCTCCACCATGTCCGCCCCCACATCCGTATAACTAGCCAATCAAAATTTCACGGTCACACAATATTCCTATACTTTGTTTCCTTCCCCCCCTTTCCATCAGCAACTGTCAACAATCAGCACTGACTTCCTGGGACGTCCATCTCCGTCCCTACGACAGGTCACTCTGGTCAACAATGGCATTACACGCCTCAGATCTGATGCGTTACCATGGAAACAGTTGACGCTCCTGAGTCTTAGTGGGAATCCTTGGTTCTGTGACAGTGATGTGGAGTGGATGATGGATTCAAAGACCATCCAGGGGGAGGTCATGTAAGTT
Organism: Radix auricularia; assembly: GCA_002072015.1. Classification (NCBI taxonomy): domain Eukaryota; kingdom Metazoa; phylum Mollusca; class Gastropoda; family Lymnaeidae; genus Radix; species Radix auricularia. Next base: position 40,125 of record MUZC01001778.1, on the reverse strand, counting down.
TAGACCATCCAAGGGCAGGTCGTAAAAGTTTAGACCATCCAAGGGAAGGTCATGTAAGTTTAGACCAGCCAAGGGGAGGTCATGTAAGTTTAGACCAGCCAAGGGGAGGTCATGTAAGTTTAGACCATTGGGGAGGTTATGTAAGTTTAGACCATCCAAGGGGAGGTTACGTAATTTTAGACCATCCAAGGGGGGTCATGTAAGTTTAGACCAGCCAAGGGGAGGTCATGTAAGTTTAGACCAGCCAAGGGGAGGTCATGTAAGTTTAGACCATCCAAGGGCAGGTCGTAAAAGTTTAGACCATCCAAGGGAAGGTCATGTAAGTTTAGACCAGCCAAGGGGAGGTCATGTAAGTTTAGACCAGCCAAGGGGAGGTCTTTTAAGTTTAGACCAGCCAAGGGGAGGTCATGTAAGTTTAGACCAGCCAAGGAGAGGTCATGTAAGTTTAGACCAGCCAAGGGGAGGTCATGTAAGTTTAGACCAGCCAAGGGGAGGTCATGTAAGTTTAGACCATTGGGGAGGCCATGTAAGTTTAGACCATCCAAGGGGAGGTTACGTAATTTTAGACCATCCAAGGGGGGGTCATGTAAGTTTAGACCATCCAAGGGGGTCATGTAAGTTTAGACCATCCAAGGGGGGGTCATGTAAGTTTAGACCATCCAAGGGGAGGTCATGTAAGTTTAGACCATCCAAAGGGATGTCATGTAAGTTTAGACCATGCAAGGGGAGGTCATGTAAGGTTAGACCATCCAAGGGGAGGTCATGTAAGTTTAGACCATCCAAGGGGAGGTCATGTAAGTTTAGACCATCCAAGGGGAGGTCATGTAAGTTTAGACCATCCAAGGGGGGTCATGTAAGTTTAGACCACCCAAGGGGGGTCATGTAAGTTTAGACCATCCAAGGGGGTCATGTAAGTTTAGACCATCCAAGGGGGGGTCATGTAAGTTTAGACCATCCAAGGGGAGGTCATGTAAGTTAAGGTCATCCAAGGGGAGGTCATGTAAATCAGAGACCATTAAAAGGGAGGTTATGTAAGTTTAATCTTAAGTTTAAAAAAAAAAGGGAAACTTAAACATTGTGTTTGTAAATACTATGGTCAAACTTATCTCCCTTTAATATCCAGCCTCATTATTTGTTGAACAAAACCAAATTTAATTTCAAAATACACAAGGTGCCAAAACATGTAATACGATTGTACAACAAATATTATCAGCAAACTTTGTTAAACCTTTCCCTAAATCATTTACCCTAGATAAATGTCGTCTATTTCAGATGTGGCGGTCCGTCCAATCACGCGGGACACGACATCAGGACCATTAATCCCACAGAATTGTCCCGGTATTTCTCGACGACTCGCCTCACACTTTTCATCGTCTCCGTGGTGACCCTCCCTGTGGTGGCGCTCCTGGTCTACCTTGTCTGGAAGAGACGACGCCACTTCAACTGTCTGCGTCTCAGCAACGTCCGGGGTCAGTACGTGTCTGTGTTCACGCGAGATCACCACGGGGTGGACGAGACTGTTGCTGTGGAGATGAAGGTCCACTTCCAGAGACTGAAGGCGGTGAGCAACGGGGAGGCGGACTCCAGCAAACCGTTCATCAAGATGGATGCACTGTCCAAACAGGAAGAAGAAGAGGAGATCTAATTGGTGTTATTCTGTGTTTAATAAAGGGATTTCTCCCAATGTCTCTCAGATGGTAGATATGGAAGAGTAAAAATATATCAGGTATTCCTCCAAACGTTAAAATAAAGAACATTACCGTTGTCTGAAACTATAAATTGATGATGAGTGTATTTTGTGGTCCCCCCCCTCCACATCAACCTCCAAAATAATATCATTTGACTATAACTGAAACACAGATAATTCTCATAAATTAGTGGATAGTTAATTTAGTTAGTATTGCGTCAATTGTGTCTTCCATATAAAAAAAAACCTTACACACTCATGGACGACGAACATAAGCTGCATATGAAAAATGAATGTTTACAAATGAGAAGTTTCTATAGTAATTCTTTAGTAATTCGGGGGCTCTCAAAATGTCATCATGTCCTTGTGTCCATGTAATAAATGATATGACAGGTAGTAGTAAGATGAAATCATTTTCAGCTGTAAGAAATGTTCTCATTTTTCAATAAAGAAATCCATCATTTTGTCTTTGTTTTCTTTGATGTTTCGTCACAAGTTATCTCGACAGGTTCATCTTTGTGTCTATATTCTAGTTTTAAAGAAATTTTTACACGACAGAGTCGCTCAACTACATTCCTGTCCGGCTGTATACCTCAAAGCGCCCTCTTTTAGTACCCTTTCTGGAGACACCTGACATTTGATGCCATTCGAGTGGTATGTCCTTTTGGCCTCAACAAAAACACAACATATATCGACATATATGAATTATATGGATTGGATTTACGGTGCGCTACAGGCAAACGTATATCTATGTTTTAAAAAAACAACTCTTACATGCTAATTGGATGTTTAAATACCAATGACGAATACGTTCGTGTGACGGATCAAGAATACACTCAAATTAAATAATAATTGTGCAAGATATAATTATTAACTAGTTATTATTAATAATTGAATTTTTTTTAGAACAATGGTTTAGAACAATGGTTCCCTTTAATGTCCTTTTACTCTCCCTTGAAACGTGTTTCTTTAATTTTTTAATGATTTTTTTCATGTCAAAATTTTATTACCGCATGTCTATATTAGTAATAAAAACTTGTTGCTACGTCATAATTGCGTGATGTCAATGTTCAAATTTTAGCCACAGTGGACAACGCATTGTTGACATGATTGGAAAAAAAAGTGTGAGAGAGCCATTGTTTGTTGGTAAGAGCTTCATCTGGATGCTGAGCCGACTCTTAGGATTAATTAAATATCTTCTCATTATTGCACATGTATAAATATATTTATATATGCATACATGTATATATATATTTTTTAAATATTTATTTTGGTCTCAGGTCAATAGGCCATAGGTCTCAGGTAAATAGGTCTTAGGTAAATAGGTATCAGATGTTTAGATCTTAGGTCAATAGGTCTAAGGTCAATAGCTGATAGGTCTCAGGTCAATATGTGATAGGTCTCAGGCCAATAGCTCTCAGGACCATAGGTGATAGGTCTCAGGTCAATTGGTGATAGGTCTCGAGTCGATAGGTGATATTTCTCAGGTCAATAGGTGATAGGTCCCATGTCAATAGGTGATAGGTCTCAGGCCAATAGGTCTCAGGTCCATAGGTGATAGATCTAAGGTCAATAGGTCTCAGGTCAATAGGTGATAGGTATCAGGTCAATAAGTCTCAGGTCAATAGGTTATAGGTCTAAGGTCAATAGGTGTCAGGTCAATAGGTCTCAGGTAAATAGGTGATAGGTCTCAGGTTAATTGGAGATAGGTCAAGTCAATAGGTCTCAGGTCAATAGGTTATAGGTCTAAGGTCAATAGGTGTCAGGTCAATCTCACTTACATGAACATGGCGATCATAGATGCCATAGCTTTAAAATTAATTTTGTCATTATTACAGATGTGACAGATTTGTTTATTTAATGTCATTAATATGTGTGTGACATATTTGTTTATTTAATGTCATTAATATGTATGTGACATATTTGTTTAGCGTTAGTTGAACAGCTGTACTTTGAAATTCAGATGGCTGAATGATGTCCTAACTTATTGGGTGAGAAATTGGGAAGGTGGGGGTGGGTGGAGAGGAGTCCTGCAGAATTTAAAACATTATTATAACTGTCGAGCGTTTGAGCTCTTGTATAATGAACATATCTGAGGACAGTAATGAGAAACATACCACATGCTAATTTTTTTTTTAAATAGTAAGTCGAACCTTTTCTGAAGCAGATAAGAAAATGAACATTCTTTAAAAGTTTCTTTTTGAATTCCTTATACATGTTCATGTAGGTCTTGTTTTGTTTTGTTTAGTATTTTTAAAGATGCCTTTTAATCTAAGTGCATCTAAATTTTGTTGTTTGTTGACTGAATGCTCAATGTTGAAATGGGAAACCTTTTTTCGCGGATTTGAATTAACGTGTACTGTGTAGATATAAATAGAGTATCAAGATTACAAACACATTTCTGCGACTGTCTAGCGATCAACGAGATACTATTTTTTATATGTGTCATTTGACCTTTTTAACATGTCAAATCCATCCAATCTAAGATACTTGCCAGCACTGTCCGGCCATCAGGTCGAGCTGACTTTAAGATAAGGTAGGCCACAAGTATAAATCCTATTGGGCAAGAGTGCCAGTGTGTTGCTACTACAGAAATGGCTTACAAGTCATCGTTCAGCCTAGCTCTCATTGTCGTGTTCCTGGCTCAGAATAGCAGGGCCCAGGTAAGCAGAAATTAATTGAAATCGTATAACAAGAAACAGCTGATCACATTTCAATAGTATATTCAAAAAATCATGTTAAGCCTGGTCCCTTTTGGAACTCAGGACGTGTTAGCGCATTTTCGTATTATGTATCAGTACTTATGTTAGATATCAGCATTATGTAGTTATCAGTAATTGTGTTTAGATTTTAGACATATTTTTATGAATTTTCTTGTGTAATGAATATACCTGACATTTTTTTTATTTAAAAGTCATTTCTTTACATTTTAAAAAAATTTATTTTCTCTTTAATCTAACTACAAGTCACCACAAATGATGACGTAAAACTTTCTAAACTTTTACACATATTCTAATGACGTCAACAAAAAAAAAAAAAAAACTAATTCTTTTGCACGCCTTCGCAACACTCTTGAATGCTTGAAAAATGATGTATTCGACTTCCGGCAATGGCGGCCGTTCCCTGCGCCAGTGTTACCTCTCGATTCGCAAAGTTTTTTGGTAGTTTAAACGGGGTTTTTTAACGGATCGAGTAACTGAGTGTTGATGCACAAATGGCAGGTCAGGACATACAAAAAACATATATACATCATGGGTCTAGGACTTATGGATGCTGTGATCAAAGGTGATGACAGACGGACGGACAAAACGGGTGCAATAGCGCATTCGACTTCTCGAAAATGCGCTAAAAAGCCAAGAAATATTATTGTTTATCATCTTTCTTCAAAGAAGCGTTATATGGAAAATATTGTTTTTTCCTTTTGATAAATGAAAATGTATACATGTTCAGTAGAGATAATAAAATATAGGAGAAACATCTTTAAATATTTCTCAAACCTGATAATTATCGTGTGATTATTTTATTACAAACTATTGATATATTTTTCTTTACATCAACCCAATTTAATTCAAATCCCATGAAGAAATGTGATGACACAGAAAAAAACGCGCAACTTTAAATAAAAGTTCCACTTGAATATTTGATTGTTTGCAATTTATGTCATGACGTTTTCAATGGCTTCACACGTGTTTTGATGTTAAAACGCAGTCTAGCTCTAAATCATATTTAAATGATAAAAAAAAGTAATTTGCGACATCTTAATTTTCAATGAGAAAATACGGTTTTTTTTGTTTCAAACTTTTTTAACAATAAAAAAATAGGAGCACCATTATTAATTCTCAACTAGTAATAGAAATTGTTACTGCTGTGTTTGCGTACATATTCGTACATTACCGGATTTTTTTTTCTGATTCTGGTGCACCCCCCCCCCCCCCAACTTCCCGAACATACCCACAGCTCAACAAGATTTGTCTGCCAACCCATCACTTTTCTCTAAGTTAAAGCTTTGTAAGCCTTTAACAAAAATATAAAGACTAACGTTTAAAATAAATATTGTTAATGGCTTATATAATAGCAAACTGCGTATTTTATTGACAAAGTGTCTGTTGTGTCATGAAATTACACGGAGGTTTATGAGAATGAAGCTATAATTTAGGAAAACTGTTTATCTCTGTAGGACCAGATTGAAATGGACTGTGTTCCAACCATCAAACACCGCTACGACGTCTGTCCACCGACCTACTGCTGCGTACGGGACGAGTTCCTGCCCACCTATGTTTACTGTAAGAAGATTGGAAGCTTGGACGACAACTGTACCACCAACGAGACCGAGTCCGAATGCCCGTGCGGCCCGGGGCTCTACTGCAGGGCCAACATCCAAGGACAGTTCCCGTCTGTGTACGGCAAGTGTGCTGTGGACCACAATGCCACTGCCAGACCGTCGACTTCACTGATTGGTTAATTGCTATGTGTCAAAGAACCAACTGTACACAGTCGCTGCACGAGCCTAATCTATATCTGTAGATCATAGGCTGACGGTCAGAGCAGTGGAATGAGACCATGTGAAAACAACAATCGCTACTTATTGTTTTATTTTTTTTAATGTTACTTGCAATGGAGTTTTAAAAAACCCCGAAATCTTTAATTTCATATTTCAATTTCTCTTCATAATTTCTGCTCAAATGTTTATGTCATGTGCATTCAGATTTATCACTTTTGTTAACGCAAGTGTATAAATTATATTTTTTTCCATTTTGGCGTGTAAAAAAAAAAAAATATAATCAAAATGAAAAGATATTATGCATTAAATGTCTCGTTCAGAGCAGGGGTGTCATGAAATGTAGGCTATGAGAAAATCGTTTCATAAAAACAGTCATTACAAATAAAAATCACAGCTAACTTATTCTGTGGCAGTTTTTACTGAGAGATAGCAGAAAAATAAAATATATCAAGGGCGTCCGTGGATGGTGGTTAAGAATTAAAATTAATCCCCTTATCTTAATTTCTAATACTGTTCCTAAAATTCTATTGGTAATCATTCAATTTGTGTCTATAGTGTGTATGATGTATGCAGACAACAAGCCAAGCTATAATATCATAGGAGTAAATAAATGATTGCAGCTTGAGTTTTTGCCCAGAAGCCTGGTGTTCCATGAAAAACGTCCCTCATTTTCGTTTATGTCCTCAGATGTGCTGTCAAAATAAATAAGCTCATTCCCCTTCCGCTCCCCCAATAGCGGACGCCCCTGCCCACCCAACAAATACAATAACGCAGACAACTATTCAACTATTGTGAAGATTTTATTTGTGAAAGTACGGCAAGAAGTTGTTAAGAGAACTGCTTTTACAAATTCAATGACCTCTGACTTTTAATGATGTTTTTACCCACATTTTTTTCATCTAGAAAGAAATTAAGAAATGCAATGAAATAAGTTAAACGCGAAAACATTTTAATAAAAAAATATCCGTTCACTTGCAATAATAAAACAGTCCCAACAAACAAACCATTTTTTTTTAAATTAAGAAAAAAAGAAAAGAAACAGACGCACCAAGAGATCTTTAAAAAGTCTGAACATGAAAGATGTGGTGTCTTCTGTTTAAAAATATATAATTTATATAAAGTAAACTGGGCTTTGACACACCGACATCAGTGATGAACCCGACATCACTACTCCTTTGACCACAGAGGGGTGAGGGTGACTACGATTTTTCTTTTAAAAAATCAAAAGATTGGTTTCTTTTTTGTTGTTTTTTTTAAAAAGAAAATTATGATTCCAATGTCTTTGTGTTAAGATTTTGTTTTATTTATATTTTTTAAAGGCATGTATACATGGATATACATGTTACGTATAGGTAGTCCTCCGGTTCATCCATCCCATTCCCACTTTAAAATTAGCTGTTTCATGGTTACGAATGCGCACCCGTAAATAATAATTTTACGCGTTATTCCGTATATTTTTGTGTTGTTTTTTTTTTTGTTTCTTTTTTGTTTTGTTTTTTGTTGTTTTTTTTTTAAACTTGATTTTCATGGGGTAATGAACTGTTTTCTCTATTTGAAATACTTTTAATGTATTTAGCAACTTATATTCTTATATGTTTCGGGCACACGGAGAAATAAATAGGCTTTGATGTGTTGTAGGGCGAGGAAGATGCTTAGTTTGAATATACTATATCCATCTATCTATCTATCTATCTATCTATCTATCTATCTATCTATCTATCTATCTATCTATCTATCTATCTATCTATCTATCTGTCTGTCTGTCTGTCTGTCTATCTGTCTGTCTATCTATTTATCTATCTCTATCCCTCTCTATCTACGGTGGTCGAGTGGCATGAGTTCGAATCCATGGGAAGCCAAGGACTTGTTCCCGGGGCCTAGGGTGTCCCCAAGTTCCACCCAGCTCCAAATGGGCAAAAAGCGGCGGGGTAATGCGTGGAACCCTTAGCCGTGGCATGTGAACGCTGCATCAATAGCCAAAAAAAAAAACTGCTGCCTTGCAGATGGTCTTGGCTGACCATAGGCTATGGAGGCAAATCCAGAAAATACAGCAGGCTGAAGTCGGAGACCACGGGCCAATTGGCGCAAAACTCGTGGCACGCAAAACTCAATATTCATTAATGAGAACGAAGAAGAAGAAGATTTACTTTAAAAAACTTTTTTTCATGTGGTAAGGAATAGTTTTCTCTTTTGAAAATACTTCACTGGATGGGAACGATGGGTGCTGACCTCCCGGGGTGGCAAAAAAAAGTAAAATTTTAATTATTTTTGTTTCCTTTATTTTGGCATTGGAAGTCTGAGAGGAGTTCTATGGATTAGGGGCCGTGAATAAATGACGTCAAGTGCCTAGGGGGAGTGGGTCAGCATCTGTGACGATGTACGGTGAGTGGGGAGAGGTGTGTTTATATAAAAGTTCCACTTAAATATTTGATTGAATATCATTTATTTAGTGACGTTTTCAATGGCTTCACGCGTGTTACAATTTTAGAGTGCAGACTAGAACTAAATACATATTTAAATGACAAAAAATAATTTGCAACATGCTAATTTTCATCAAGATAATACGGCTTGGGGTTGTCGGAGCTTTGTGACGTCATATCGGAAAAAAGTGTGTGTGGGGGGAGGGGCTAAGTTTTTGTGACAAAGTATGACGCGGGGGAGGGTAGGGGTAAAAATCGGCAACCTCGCGTGACGTCAATTATGGGTGGCCCCTTGAGATGTGAAGGGGTGACATCATGAGCTACCGACCCGGCCCCCGGGTGACATCAACCCTAGCGACGCCTCTGAAACACAGATGTTATGTCTGTGAACGTAAGACAAGTCTGCATTCAAAACTAAAATATACATACGTGTATTTCAACAAATGTATTCGTCAAAATTGGAGTAAAGATATATATGGGCTGCCTGAACAAACCAAGAGCAAATGCAAGACTATACATAAATCAAGTAGCTTTAAGACGCAATAATCTTCTGCATAAAGGAGCTTCTGTAAAAAATAATAATAATAAGGTGATAAATGAAATAATCACGCTAGTTCTTACTGTTTTACTTTCTTTTTTTCCCCTTACGTACACATTCAAAATTTATGTTAAAGTGGTGCTAAGATGTTACTAAAGAAAATAGATAAACTAGAAAACAATTTTTTTTTCAAGAGCTAACAGATCTATAAAGAGAGAATATCCAAAATCGACAAGAATGACACCATTAAATAAATCATTAACCTAGAAACACCATCACCCAAGGATATAAAAAGGGGGCATAGAAGTATTATATATAAGGCAACTACTTCTAACGTGGAAATAGAACACAAATTAAATATAATCTAATACAACTCTTGTCTTATCTATACAGTCACTCCTTCTATACAGAAAATTATTGCGTCCACAGACCATGCCGGCAAGTGATGTAGCGTTAACAGGACGCGGCAATGAGTTTCCACGCATTACCCATAACTAGAGTTAGCTATCCATTCGGAGCTGGGTGGACTCAGGGAAGCCCTATACCCCGGGAACAAATCCTCGCCATCGCATAAATTAGAGCCCGTGACCATCGGTACGCCAGCCGAGCGCGCTTGCCACTCAACCACCCCGCCCCTCACTCTCACTCTCAGATAGAGGTGGGATAAAAACACAATTATTTTTCTAAATTTAAAAAAAAAAAAATCCGTATGCAAGAACAAAAACATTATTCTTCTTCCCGTCAGAAATTCGGTCGAGGTATTGGTTGCCTGAGCAAACCAGGAACATTTACACAATATCAACATTTTAAAAATAAATATTCAAGACTAGGGGCCATCCATGAAGTACGTCACGCTCCAGAGGAGGGGTGTAAGAAAGTGTGACAGTTTGTGACAGGGGGAGGGGGTGTCCGGCCATATGTGACGTCATGGTGTTTTATGTTAAATTTTAATTATTTTGTTAATAAAAAAGCAAATTTTTGTAAAAAAGTGTGACGTGCTTTGGGGGGGGGGGG
>MUZC01001778.1:2201-29619 GCA_002072015.1 Radix auricularia | reverse complement strand
TTCTTTTTCAATTACTTTCAGTGATCTTTAATTTGTAATTACGAGGTTAGGTTTTTTTTTATTAGTAATTTGCTAAAGTAGTTTTTGTTATGCACTTTACGAACAGTGACTAACAGTAATGAAACTAAATTAATCATTTTAATATTAACTTATTCAATCTTCATCGTCGTCAATGTCAGTGAGCGTACTTTAATGATCCATAGCCATGTAGGGGTGCCAACAGTTTTAACAAAAAATTATTATTATTATTATTTTTTTTTTTTTTGGTGGTTGGATAAAAATAAGTACCAAGTAGAAAATTATTGTCAACCAGTCGCACATACTCCAGTTCCACACAGTTGTTAATATAAGAATACAAATAGGATAATAGGCAGCGAGTTTCAAAATTATTCAAGTTACAACTGGTGGACTGGTGTTCAGATTTTTTTTTTTCTAAAAGGCTAAAATCTAAAATGCAGTAATTATCAGTAAAATACCACTTAAAAGATGTATACACATACTATAACACACGTAAAATATATCAAAATTATAATTAATTGTGTCGTTGTTATTGGCTATTGGGGCTAAAACTAATGACAATGAAATCAATATTACTATTTTAACCTTATTATAGTTACAATGTCAATTGCAAATCAATTAGTAGAGCTTACAAGACTAAGCATAATTTATTTGTTTTTAAAAAAAAAAGCTTTGACAGCTACATATAATACTAAATTATAATGAGTCAAAAGTACTGATTATTTCTCTAAATAGAAATCTCCGTATAACGCCAGGCGTTATTGGGAGATTTCTCCGTATAACGCCAAGCGTTCTTCGTAAAAAATCTCCGAATAACGCCTCCCCCCCACCTTCCAAAAATAGCGTTACGTACTTTATGGTCGGCCCCCTAGACATATTTTATCTTATCTTATCTTTTACAGACGCTCCTTCTATACAGAAGATTATTGCGCCCAACGCTTTGTGTTTAGTCCTGAATTCTTATTAGTGTTTTAAATGATGAAAAAGTGTTGGCTTTCCGGGCGGGAAGACAGAAAACTTGTATGTGTTTGTTCTTGCATACAGAATAAGAAAGGTGTTTCTATCCTTATGTCTATGTTAGGGATGTATTAAGTTTTATTTCTAAATGAGAAATAATTGCCTTATCTATTATTAGATCTACTACTTTACTCCTGGCTCTTCTATCCTCTAGTGTTTCAAGGTTGTTGTTGTATTTTTAATTTTAAATTTTAATTATTATTTTTTTTTTGGCCCTTGCATATCCAAGGGAAATTGCGTTAAAAAGTCTTTAAAAGACTTAAGAAATTTTTTTTTTCTTTTTTCTTTTTGGTGTTTTTTTTTTTTTTTTAGTAAAGCATTGTTTCAGCTTTTATAGACTCAATTCGATAAACTTATTTATAAAAAGAGGAGCGTCTGTAATGGTAATACATGTATTACTGTTATTGTTATTACATATAAATATAACTAGATAAGTATGATAAATGTCATAAAATAAATGCAGATTAAAATTCAAACGTTAAATTGAGTGTATCTTAAATAAAATATTATTCATTTATTCACTATTTTAGTATGAAAAATTACTAAAATGATAAGTGAAAATGTTAATATGTTGTCTCTAAATTGTACATAATTTTAAAGAGGCGTATATTAAGGAATATCATTTTCCGCATTAATTGTCCTACTTTTGTTTCAGGCTATACCATTTTGTGCGGATACGTTTTATTTTTAGTAGTTCCGGTGTACACTGCCGGTGTGGAAATTGACTAAGGCTATAACGGGAGCAACGTAACCAACTTTTATAAATAATGTCTTTCTCTATGGATACTGCTCCTTCGTTGGAAACAGTTAATCAGGCTTTGCAGGCTCTTTATAATAACCCTGATGTCACCGGGAAAGAAAAGGCATCTGTATGGCTAGGAGAACTACAAAAATCGGTGAGAATCAAATGTACAAATGAGGCCGCCTGACTGAAAGTAAACCAACACGGCAACACACTTGTAATTATGATGGTTAGAGCAATTAGTATCCTATTAACATTATTTGATAAAAAAATATAAGGTAGAGTACCGAGTCTTATATAAAGTCGTTTACAGCGTAAAATAATTATGAGCATGGCATAACAAAATGCAGTCTGAGATCATACATTCCAGAGAATTAAGAATAAGAGTTCAGAGTAGAGTGAGAAAGTAAAGTAAGAACTTAGTTCAAGTTCAGTTAGTGTTCAGAGGCTGTTTTTATTAGTTTTTGAGTGCTACTGGGTTTGTGAGAGCCGGTTTTGTTGTTATGCATGGTAATCTGAAGAGGTAATCCTGCAGTTTTTACATGTGACATGTATATTTTAATTTTTTCACAGTGAAATTTATTTTTCTTGTGAGATTAGTGATTAGTGAGAACTTACGATTTTAATTTATTAAATTAAATACATTGTTATATTATATTTCGGCTATTACAACGCTAATTGGTAATTTGTATTAATTTCTAAAGCATTTTTTCGGCTCTCTATGATCAATGATACATTCATAATCAGGTCACAATATGTTCATTTTGTTTACTAGGAGTATAGGAGACTAGGGCCAGATTTGTGTTACCCATGCTAAAATAAATTTAATGAATTGACAAAAAAAAAAGTGAAGATTTTTTAAAAATGTATTATTCATCTTCTTTATGTTCTTAGAATATAAATAAATATTTTAAAGACTATTTCATTTTTTAATTTGTTACAAGATGTTTGTTTTTAAGTAAGAAAATTTCATTTGGAATTTTACCATTACAATCCAGCAAGAAGGATGCTAGATAAACAAAATGGAAGTATCATACTCCGACTATGTAGCTTCAAAGGCTAAAAAAAAGCCTTAGAAATTAATACAAATTATAAATTAGCGTTGTAATAGCTAAAATACAACATATAATCATGTAGGCCCTATTTAATAAATTAAAAACCTTAGTTCTCAAGATACAATTAAATTTTGCTGTGAAATAATATACATGTAAAAAATGCAGGATTACCCCATTAAGAAAATTGCTGTCTTATTAATAATAACATAAAGTCAACACTTGCTCTTTTTATAGTTTATAGTGACTATAGTCTATAACTTTATTAGCAGTGCTTTGCTAACCCCAAACGCATTTGCCCTTTGGTATGGCTGGGAAAAATTGCATTTATACATTTTAAATGTCTGTCCTGTCTGTTTGAGCTTTGAATAGCTCCTCCTCCTGAACAGTTCCAGTTAGAGTGTTTGGTCTTCACAGATGTTCACGGGCCCAAACAAATACAGAAAAGGTTTACTGGAAAGAGAGAAAAAATTCAATAATATCAGTATTTTGTAAATTTCTCAACAACCATGACAGCTATCGGGTTGAAACAAATGCCAAACGATAGCTAATAATATTTAGAACAGTGTTAGAGATGGAATTTTTCAAAAATGTATTTTTGTTTGACTCCAGTAATTTTAGCAGCAATATGTAGATATGATATAATATATAGCAATTGTTTTGTTTACTTTCAGAATTATGGATTTGAAATTACTTTTAATGTAATCTAGTAGATTTCCCTTGAATAAAAAAGCCGGAAATTCTTTGTTGAAACTGCGTTTAAATACTCATTGGAGTTTTTATTACTTGTTTTCTTGTAGAATGCTCCTGTTACAGGGTTACGGCACCTTTTTTCTACAGACTATTTGGTCTTACTGTTTTTTAGGTTGTGTTAAAGATGCGTTCCTGTACCTTTTTTTATAATAAAACTACTATCTATTTTTTAAACTTGAAGTAATAAAATAATTGGTTAGACTTCAATGACTTCAAACTGTAACGCCAATTTTGACTTTTATGAGAAGTATACAAAAATTCACAAGGTGCAAATATTTTATTGTGACATCAGTGGAATTTTTTTTTTTTTTTTTTTTTTTTAAATTAATATTTGACCCAAGTTCTTTTTCATGTGTATTTCAGCATGCACGATCAGTTATGCGTCTCTCACTCACATACTACCACTTGACTACATATCTATGGTTGGGTTAAACTAAAGAATAAACATTCATACCATAACAAAACAAACTCTTTTTATAGTTTCTAACATAGCAGCAAGTCCAAGGCGTAGCAGTGGAAATGACTAAATTACTACACATGCATATTGACATACAAAATATATTTTTCAGGGCTCCAACTTGCCCTACACGTTGACTTCGTAAACCTTAGTCTATAGGTTAAAAAGTCTCTTGTTAAAAATGCCTCAGGTCACTAACTATTCGGGCTACAAGATTATCAAATTCTTTGTCTTTGGGCACAAATAAATACTAAGGGTTTTAAAGGAAGTGGAAAGAAGCATTAATTGCATGCAAAAATCTACATTTACAAGTAAGGTTAATGGTGAACCGGTTAGCCAGGTAACCGGTCCTCAGATCAGGACCAGTTAACCGCAGTTTCAATAAGCCTGTATTAGCTTATTACCTGGAGTTCATTTTTGTTGTGTTACGGTTAAGATGCAGGGCAGCATATGAGACTAACATGAGCAACGGTGACTTCAATTCACTTTCTCCATAATCCAGTATATAAATAATATACAAGTCATTACTATTAGTTTATTTCGCTTAAAGCTAAGGAATGATTAAATTTTAAAAAAAATTTCTTAGTTGTTGAAGCACTGTGCGAGAGAGCTATCACACAGTGCACGTTTGATGTGAACAACAGTTAAGGTCGCAGCTGTTTCTTTTTATATTAATTATTGTCTGTTTCTTATTAAGACAAAGAAAGCTATAAAAGCATATGACACAGTGACCTATCGGCATTCCTTGATCATCAGTCAGTTTCCCGAACCCAAAAAAGTGATTGGGGTGTGCCGCTTAGTGAAGTACATATATTACAAGTCATTTGATAGATGTAGCAAAAATACAGGGTGATTAATTGGTCCTCAAACTCAAGCTTGTTCTTCTAACAGTTTTCCTGCAAGTCAAGGGCATTTGACTTAAGATTATCACATTAATATCAAAACTGATATTTTCTTTGTTATGCGTTGGAAGGGCAGTACAGGGAGTGTAGCTCAAACCCTATTTGAAAAGGAAGAATGGGGGGGGGGGGTGTGCGCCGCAAACTTCAATTATTCTGGTGAGTTGGCGATTGAAAAATAATATGGTATTTAAATAAATTCTATTTTATCTATTACTACGTAATTTTTATAATTTTTTTATTAGTGAGTTGACTGGCATCACTCACAAGGTAAACATGACACCTGGGTGAGGTGTGGATTTTTTAAATTGAGGAAAAATACATTGCTAACTTTAACAAACTGTTTAACCAGTCCTCTTATTTAGAACGATTTATTATGAGTCCTAAAGAAAATGTGACTATAAACCATCACTGTTTACTTAATTCTTTGGAATTTTATTTTTTTTAATTTGCGGCATCGAGGGCATTGTGGAAAGGAGCTGAGCGGAAGTAAGGGGAAACAGGCTTTAATGCCACCATCAGTCTACACGAAGCGAAAATTCTCTAGTCAGGCATATGGGGACTGGCAGTTAAACAGTCTTTTTTGAATGGTTAACCAGTCCTCGAAAGCGAGCAGTCTTAACAATCTTATTTAAAAGGTGTTTTAAACTTCCTTCATTTTAATATATATCAACATACGGAGCTTGTATACAAGTCTGAAGACTACAATGAAATGATAGAATATAATCTTTTTCCAGTTGTGGTTTTCACTGTAACTTTAGATACTTCCTCCTTTTTCCTATATCCTGTTTCATTGTTTGTTGCTTTGTATTGATGAAGGCATTAGCATTTACTGTCGTGTTAATTTAAAAGTAAAGTTCAAATTTATTGGTTTCATTAAACAATTTGTTTGTGTATTTTGTATTTTAATGAAATGATAAGATTGCAGCTTTTGTTATGTTTGCATTTCTCTCTTGCCTATTATAGGTATTAGGTTTTGAACTCCTTGCAATATGACCAAGAGAAAATTTTTGAAGTAGTTATCTGACATCTAAATTATTTTAATGCTTTATAAACCTTCCCAACACTTATGGATAATTTTATATACTCTAAATTTTTAAAAATCTCTACACCCCAAACCTCTTTAATAAATATGTCTGAAATTGTACAATTTTTAAAATAAATACAATGCATTTTAGTTCCTTAAATTTAAAGAAGTTAGTAGCTAATTTTACAATGATATAATGTGACAAAATCTTTTTTTCCCAGGTGTTTGCTTGGCAAATAGCTGACCAGTTATTAAGATTAAACCAGAGTTTAGAGTCATGCTATTTTGCTGCTCAAACCATGCGAACAAAAGTAAGTAGAAATGTATGGGTATTTCAGTTTTATTGTATTTTCTGTGGTAGTATGAAAATTTAAATGGTGAAAAATAAAACTTTATCAAATTGTTTCAAATTTTAGCTGAATTATCCCATATTGCACATTCTGGTAGTTGATTAAAATGCATTAAAAGTTTCTTATTAATTATTATAATTTCAGATACAGTATGCTTTTCATGAACTACCGGCTGAGTCACACCAGGTGAGACATACTTTTAATTGCTTCACAATATTCTTTATTACTGAGAATAAGGCGCAGAGTCTGGCAATGTTTAATTATTGAATCATCCTAATATAACAGTAATATCAAAAAGGCTTGGTTTTAATGACCTATCAAAATTTCCTTTTTGAAACCATTTTATTTGTAGTATTTATAAAAAAATATCCAAAGACTTAATCTAAGACAAATGGTTATTTTCTTTTATATTACATGCGATAGCTCATGGTGTAGGCTCTGTATGTGTACAAGTTAAAAATTGCTGGTTTAGGCTAAATTTTAGAGCATTATTAAGTAGTATTTTAAATTGAAATAAATGTGTATAAATTTATTATTTACATCTCTTATTTCTTCAGGCTTTGCGGGATTCATTGCTTGAACATGCATCAAAAATAGCACCTGGAACTCCACCTGTAATTGTAACACAGGTATATAGATTTTATCAAAATTTATTCCAAGTAACAAAAATACTAAGCTTGTTAATGGTTAACCGGTTAACCGGTCCTCAGACCAGGACCGGTCATCTTTATGTAGGACAGTGTAACCCAAAAGAAAACAACAACAAACAAACAAACAAAAAAAACAAAAAAACTAGCGAAAACGCAGTGAAAAAAACAACACAAGCGGTAACGCGCCTCTCCCTCTCGCTTTGTCGCGGTGAGTTAAAGCGATACCAAGATCCAGCCGATTAATCGCCCGATATCTTTGCTACGTCTTTCAAATACCTCTCGTAATATAGGTACATGTACTTCACTAAGCGGCCGGTCATCTTTATTCATGACCGTAGGACCGCCTAACCCAAAAGAAAACAACAACAACAAACCTAGCGATAACGTAGTGAAAAAAAACAACACAAGCGGTAACGAGCCTCTCCCTCTCGCTTTGTCGCGGTGACTGTAGGAAAGCTAACACATTGCGCGTTAGATGTCAACAACGGTCAAGGCCGAGGCTGTTTCTATTTATATTAATTATAGTCTGTTTCTCATAAAGACAAAGAAAGCTATAAGAGCATATGACCCCATGACCTATCCGCATTTTCTGATCACCGGTTTATAGTCTGTTTCAGTTCAGGCATTAAAAAACTTATCGTCGCACGCCGCTTAGTGAAGTACATGTACCTATATTACGAGAGGTATTTGAAAGACGTAGCAAAGATACCGGGCGATTAATCGGCCCACAAATTCGAGTTCAGTCTTTTAGTGACAGTTTTCCTGCTAGTCAAAGGCATTTGATTACCACATTAATACTAGTAATAGTACGCCGAGTGTAGCTCAAACCCTATTTGAACAGAAAAAAACGGGGAGGGGGAACATGTGCGTCGCAAAATTCAATTATTCTGGCGAGTTGACGATAGAAAAATAATGTTTTTTAAAATAAATTCCATTCTATCGTAGCTTTATAATTTTATTATATTATTAATTTTAATATGCGAGTTGATCGGCATCACACACAAGAGAGGTAAACATGACGTCACAAAGGACGGGGCGAGGCGTTGGTTTTTTTAAACTAATGAAAAAACCTTGCTAACTTTAACGCACTATTGAACCTGTCCTCTTATTTAGACCGGTGAACTACGAAAAAAGACAATTAACCATCACTGTTTAGTTAATATTTTGAATTAAAAAAATGCTTTGAATTGAGGGGCATGCGGAAAGAGCTGAACGCAAGCGGGGGGAAGCGGGCTTTGATGCCATCAGACGATGCCAGGCGACAACATTCTCTTGTTAGTTCTCAAATGGGTCTCAAAACATTTGGGATATAAGGACGAGCGGTTAACCGGTCTTTTTTTTAACGGTTAGTCGGTCCTCAAAAACGAGCGGTCTTAACAACCTTAAAAAATACCATATAGTATTTAAAGTTATAGTTTGTAGAGCAAAATAGCTCTTGTATTATGCTTTTATTCCTAATTCAGTGTACTATTCTATTGGCTAACAATTTAATGTTGTTGTTTTTTTAAAAATAGCTTTCACTTGCCTTGGCAGACTTGGCACTTCAGATGGCTACTTGGAAATCAGCAGTACTAGATTTTGTAGAAAGGTTATAACATGGATAATTAAACTTAATTTCATTTAAAGTTGTGCTGAGCATCATCAAATTCATTATAACAATCAGTAATTGAAAATGGATAACCTATCACATTAACAGTTACTCTGTATTCTAAATTTATTGGCTATAGGTAAAACCTTAAAATTTGAACTAAAATTATATTCAATCAAAGTTTATTTTGTGGCCACATGTAATTTTTTTAAAAAGTGATTACAATGGATATTAGGAACTAAGCATGCATATTTAACATTATTGAAAATCCCTGTTTATATTATTCTTTCAAGATTCAGCAATGACCACATGGGTTTTTTGCTTGAGGTTTTAACAGTTCTTCCAGAGGAGGTAATTACTATTGCATGAAATTTGTTTGTATTTTTAGAGAATTTTCATTCCTCAGGCTTTAAACGTGTTCACATAATATTATACATATCCATCCAGAGCATTAATTTTACATATCTTTAAACTATTTTTTTTTCTCACTGAAAAATTGTAAGCTGTTGTAATAGGAATTGTTCTTAACATTATTCATTTATACCTTTTCTGTTGCTTTCAGATTAGCAGTAGGTCACTTCGTCTTGGTGCTAACCGAAGAAAGGAGGTAACAGATGAACTTATAGAAGCAAGTCCTACAATAATTCGGTTACTTACTCATGTGGTAAGTGGCTTGTTTTTAATGTTCTGGTTTAGTTTATATTTTACCAGATAATTAGCATTTTACAGACAATTTAGACTAACTATTCATTCATCATTCTTATGTTTTTTAAAATCCGAATAATACCGAAATATTAAGGAATATACATTATAAAATTACCTTAGGTGTTTGTTAGATAATTTCATTTATTGTATATGTTTTTTTAAAGCAATTAAAAGAATAGTGTCTAAGGCAAGTAATAGTCAATCATTATTCATTTTTCAGAATACCAACGCATGTGCAGAAGAAGAAAGAGATCAAAGAGCACGAAGTAAAACTTATAAAGTAATGGGCAGTTGGTTCTCAGTGGGAGCTATACCACAGCAAGTTCTACTTTCAACTCAACTTATGAATTACCCCTTTCAAGCCTTGGTTAGTAGTTTATTAGATTTTTGTTTTGTTTATTTATTAGTTGTTTCAATTATAACTGAGATTATTTTATTTAACTTAACCTGTGCAAGAACAATTTTACTTTTAATTAATTTATACATCATCAATTTTTATTAAAGGCCAATGTTCATTGTCCGGCCTTTCTTCACGAAGCTGCTACAGATTGTGTTTGTTCTGCTCTTTATTGTTCTGAGGTAGGACTACCCACAAATGTAAATGATTACTTTATTTTTTGTAATTAATGACCTTTAAGCTCATTTTAGGCTAATTATGCAATATCTATTAAAAAATTTAATACAGCAAATTGATACCTTTGATTCTTATTTCTCAATAACTTTGAAAAAATTGTGTCGGAATAATATCAAAGGAATCAGTTATTATAATTTATATTTGACAAAAGTAAATAGAAACCAATTAAAAGTTTTAAATGAAGTTTTATCTTGGCAAGGACTTGGAGAATTACCATGAGCTTGCCCAGAGACTTTTTCAAGGAGTGATGACCCTTGTACCAGCTTATCATCAAGCAGACAAGGATGAAGAATCTGACAAGTAGGTTGTTTTTCATCTTTTCCTTTAAAAGTTTTCATTTTAATTATATATAGAAGAAAAGTGCCTTACTGATGCCTTAAAAAATATTCAAAATAAATTTTAAACATTTTGCTAAAGTGTTTAAAAAAATTCTTAGACATTATAATTAAAGTGTTTCCCATACATTTATATTATCTCATAGCTGATTCACATCTATTTAATTCATTATGTAAATTTTCCTTTCCTTGTTGTAAAAGGTGCCTGAATTACTGCAGAGTCTTCACAGAATTGAGTGAATCTCTTTTTGATATGCTGCTGGCAACACCCAATCAGGTTTTTAAATTCACATTCTTTATTTGAAATAGTGATTGCAGGATTAGGTCTGAGCTAAATTTAATTTAGGAACTGTTTAATGCAAACATTTTGTGGCGGCAAAACTTTTTTAAAGGAACTGCGATATGTTTTGTTGAAAATTATGGAATATTTAATTCCAAGATCCATCTATAAAAAGATAGATTTTTATATAATTCACATGGACTGCCATAACATCTAAATTGTGTAAAATGTGGTTTATATGTTATAGAATTCTGAGCATCTAGAAATGTATAAATATTTTTTAAACTTCCCATCTCTGAGCTGAGGTGTTTCTATCTCTTTCTGGATAAAAAATTTATGATTTTGCCACACTTCTGATTGCGTTAGTAAAAAAAACAATAAAATATCTTTGGTGTTAGTGATTATATTTAAATGAAACAAATAGCAAAATAAGTTACGATTTATTATGCTCTGCCTAAGTTTTATAAATATCAAACAGAAATATTTAGAGTTTCAAAAATAAGTCTTCCAATATTTGCCCATATGCACAATAAGAACACTATTGCTAACTCTGACTACAAAAGAAAGATCAGAAGCACTCACAATACTATTGTTAATGTCACTGCTAGTCTGGTTCAAGATACATTACTCTAACTTAAATGGGCGCTTAACTGAATCCCAAGATGACCTCACTATCATCTGACCACTCCATCAAAACCAATTTTTGAAAATGAAACCAAAGATCACAGTCTTGAAAAAGAATGTAGCTTTGGCCCTTTCAGCCACCCTTCTCTGTGAAGTGTTAGTCATTTCTCAACTTTTGTGTCTAGTTAACCATAGCAAATGTCCAACTTTATCACTTGTTCACAGGGATTAGGAACTTTTCAATTACTAGATCTGCTTCTAATGTGCGTTAGTCATCATCTTTATGAGGTAAGCTGCTGTTCAGATTTGCTTAGTTAGACTTTACTAATAAAGAGTTACATGCAGCCTTTTCAATTCAAAGAATTAGTTTTTATATTTTGTAAAAATCTAATTTCTTTTGGCACTTGTATTTAAATGTGTTTCTTTTGCACTATTTATTGCAAGGTTGGAGAAATTACATTCAACTTTTGGTACCGTCTGTCAGAGGAGCTATACCAGCGGAATAATCAGCAACTTACCGATCTCTTTAAGCCTTATATACAAAATTTAGTTTTGGCATTATGTCAGCACTGTCATATGGATGAAGATCATGTAGGTCAAAGAGTTTTATTGTTTTGTTGCATACGTTTAAATGTGATATTTTCAGTTGTAGGGAATTTAATTTTTAATCAAAATATTAAATGATGAGAGTTGTATTAATACATTACAAATCTATAACAGTTAAGCTAATTTTTCTTTTTATAGGAAGGTGTACCAGACGAAAGTGGTGATTTTGGGGATTTTCGTGTCAGAGTTTCAGAGTTAATAAAAGATGTAGTGTTCATAGCTGGCTCGTCTTCATGTTTTGTGCAGGTTGGTTTTATTTAAAATTGTTGTCAACATGTTTGCCATACTGTAAAGTGTACTTTTAACCCTTTACTGGGCAGAATTTTTTCCATTTTCATCCTCCAAACGGGCAAGATTTTTTTACAATTTTAGAGATATTTAGGGGTACGTCAGTAAAAACTCTATATCTTAGGTGTAAGTGCAAATATTTAAATGAAATAAAATGAAAAATAAACAAAACTGAATTATCTTTTGATTATTTACTTTTTTATTCTTGTCATGTCTTGTTTTTTCATTATTCCATGTCTTCCCCCCAAAAAAAGTTCCAATTACGTTTTTTAAGAAGTTAAACAAGCACTATTGACACTATTTACAAGCACAAATATCCAGTCTGACTGAAAGATCCAATGTTTGCATGTTACTAAAACTAATGTCACTATCAATCTCTTCCTCCAGCTCAAGGTACATTTTTCTCAACTCAATTTCTGTAAATTTAACCCTATACACCCCCCTTCATCCCTTCACGAATCCTAACCATCCAATTTGAACACTCACCAAAAAAAATTGAAAAAAAAACGACCACATTAAAGAGAACACGTGTGGAAATGTAGTTGAAACTATCTACAACAGAATAAACAGGAAATGAGGTGCCCGGAAGTCTCGTTATTTTTAAAAAACACGAGATTTCAACAGATGGTATTACCGGTTGTTTTGCCCGTTTAGGGGATAAGACGTTTTTGGCCGCTACGCCCAGTCAAGGGTTAAATTATTCATGATGTTCTCACCCCTATCGCTCATTACCTACTTTAGTGTAGTATTATATCTTTCTGATAGTGTTATTCCTATGTGTCATCAATTCTGGAATATGTAAATAGCAGTAATTTCCTTATGAAATTAATTTATAAAGCTTATTTTTAAAAAATGTTATGTTCTGCTTTCCTTTATCCTGCTACATGTCATAGATGTTTGAAAATTTAAAGTCACCCAAACACCCATCCTGGTCTGTATCTGAAGCAGCCTTGTTTGTTATGACAGCTGTAGCTAAAAACATCTTACCGTAAGTTTGTATATTACTTACTCATGTTTATGATCATAACTTCTGTTTATTAGTGTTAGATCTATTTGTTATATCATCTGTAGCTAAAAACATCTTACCGTAAGTTTGAAGATTACTTACCTAAGTTTATGATCATAACTTCTGTTATTAGTGTTAGATCTATTTATTATTATAACATCTGTAGCTAAAAACATCTTACTGTAAGTTAACAGGATCCTTAAATTTCTTTAGTTTATGATCTTCCATTTATTAGTTTTCGTCAGGTTTCCACTTATTATTTATTTAAAATATCCCTATTTAAAAGAATTTATTGAAATTACGTATACAAAATTGTTTGAATATTACTTCCATTTAATCAATGGAAATAAATTAATTAAAATAAAATATAAATGAATTGTGTTTTGTCAGTATTCTTAAAATGACATATTTTGAAATATAAAAAAAAATGTTGTTTTGTATCCATAGAGAAGAAAATGAAATAGTCCCTCAGGTTGTTGAAGCCATCCTGGCCATGCCAGATTCAACCCATATAGCAGTTAGATATACCAGTATACAACTGCTTGGGGAGTTATCTGAATGGATTGAAAGTCATGCTCAATTTTTAGGTTAGTTTTGTTACCTAAGTTTACTTTAAATTGCATCACTTTTGTGATGTTTGAAATGAAAAGGGGAAAAGAATTATTTGTCCTTGAAATAATTTGGGCACAGCATTAATTGATTTTTTGTCATTTACTTTTTTTTTGTAACTATATTATATTACCCTGTTAATTGTGTCTATATTTGTCTTCAGATTTATATACATTGTTTTTGGTATCTCTGTTTGTCAACAGATTTGATTTAGCAGTATGTTCTGGCTCGCCCATAATATACTTACATTGTTAATTGTATCTATATTTGACAACAAATTTTTGTCTACTTAATTTTTTTATGAGAGAAGGACACAATAATTAATCTTCTGTATAGAAGGAGCGTCTGTTACAGATAAGATAATGTATCTCTTTTTGTCAACAGATTTGATTTTGCAGTATCTCTTGGCTGGCCTTCAACAACCTCTGCTGGCATCAATGGCAGCTAATGCACTTCAGAGTATCAGCACTCAATGCAGAGACCACATGACAAACCACTTTGATGGACTGATGCACATTGTTCGCTCAATGGAGACATTTAATCTTTCCCCTGATGCTGCTATTGGGCTCTTGAAAGGTATTTTATTGTTAAGTTATACATGTAGGATATAGTTTTATAATTAGACAAAGTCATTAGTGTCTTGTTTTTTTTTTTTAGCTTTGCCTTACCTTCTAGTTAACCTATATAATTTGTGGGTATTTGTCCTAATTTTACATTCATTCTATTCAACTGAAAGATTTAATCATTTTTTTTCTATAGGAGTCCTTAGTATTATCTCATACATTTTGATTTTTATAAAATAACTCTATTGACTTTATCAATCATTCATTCACAGTTGATATTTTGCGGCAAAGAAATTGGTTGAACTAGGGAGCTATACATCCAATACTTATCTTTGAAATGCATTTTGTTTTGTAACAATGTCTTAATGAGGATAGTTTAATAACTATATAATAACTATTAACACAGAACCGTTAAAGGCCTTAGCTGTACTGTAATAAGTGAAGTTACAAGTTTTCTATGCAATTATAAGCCATCTCTCCTCCAAGTTGAATACTTATCTACCTCTCTGTGGCTTATTTCAAATCTCATAGCAGCTGCTCAAACAAAAACAAAGATAACATCTCATATACCCATATATGCACAATTAATCTCTAGACCTAAAATGGTAACTAACCAACTACACTAAGGACTTGTAGATTTGTACAACATAATCAGCCAGGGTGAATGTTCAAGGTGAATTTCAAAATTGCAATGTTTTAAGACTATACTTGCTTATGTTTTTTTAG
Source organism: Radix auricularia (assembly GCA_002072015.1). NCBI lineage: Eukaryota > Metazoa > Mollusca > Gastropoda > Lymnaeidae > Radix > Radix auricularia. The sequence continues at coordinate 14,690 of MUZC01001778.1, read as the reverse complement.
GTACAGCCACAATCCTGGGCAGACTACCATGTAATAACATCACTGTAGCATTAAGTCAGTTATGTGCCTGTCAGATTTCTCCCTTAGACAGGGTAAGCAATTTCTTAGTAAAAATACTTTAATTTCTTATTGGAAATAAATCTTAAATTTATAATTTTTACCTAATAAGACAGCTCTAATGGGAAGACCAAGAACTAAAAAAAAATTAGGGACCAACCGGAAACCGCTCAGGACGTTTGGTCGGATAACCGGTTTTCCAGAACTTTTCGCCTCTGCAAATATTGCCCATGAAAACAGCCCAATGCCAAATATCTAAAAAAAATACTTTTAAAAATACCATTTTGAATTCGATAAATATCAAGATTAGTGTACATACAAATTGTTAAAAATATTTTTAAAAGTCACAAAATTATAGAAATTAATCATATGAAATTAACAAGAAATACAGTTAATTAACTAATTTTCTAGGAAAATTTTCTGTTTACTTCTAGCCACCATATTTAAAATTTAAACTGATAAAATGTCGAATAAGATAATAAAATATATTCAAATTAAAGTAAATAAATTAACTAAAATTAGCATCAACTAACAGTTACAAAGTAAATAAGTAAGATGTTAACAAGAGAAACCAAATTTACAAGTAATATATTATGAATTTACTGTTTCAAATTTTAATAAATTAATAGTCCCTTCTTCTGGCAATAATTATAATATCAATGCACTTTGCACAAAGAGTGTAATGTAAACAATAAAAGATACAGTCAATAATAATTTAATAAACCAAATTGTATGCCTGAAATTAAATTGTATTGGTAGAAAACAGACTAGCTAAATACATGGTGCTTTTGATTTCGCAAAATAAAGCAACAGCTAATTGTTTCTTAAAAACTGAAATTAATTTGAATTTCCTATTATTTTTTAAAAAATAACCCTACGACTACTACTACTACTTGTACTCGGATTTGTACCCTGGTCCGGCAAATAGTACATCTAAGTATTTGGATTTGTTACCCGGTAGAAAATGTCTACCGGTTGGTTCCTATAAAAAATACATTTATTGTTAACAGATAATTTTGATTTGCTATTTGTGTTCAATGTGCCATAAAAATATATTTTTTAAAAATATTCAACATTTTTACCACCCTTTTATATGGGCTTTGAAAATTTGACCCTCTAATCCTCTATAAGATGTTAAATGAAGACAGTGGACCTGTTAAACAAGGTGCCCCTAATGATCCTGTTGTTTGGCTGGACAGACTTGCTGCAATTTTTAGGTAATTTTTAGTTCGGCAAAATAATCTTTATTCAAACCCACTGCTGCAGAATTATGAGCGGCCTTCTACTCTAAACAGAGGATAATATGATCAATAATCTAAGTTAGCAATGCTCTTTATTTATTTCATAAACCTAAATCAATTAAGTCCATGTATTTTGTTTAAGTTGTATTGGTCGTGGTTAGTATTTAATGGATACTGCAATTTTTGTTTCCACAAGATGAGTGGCTGACAAACTTTAGTTACCAGCACATCAGTGTCATGTTTTTATACTACTTCAGCCCCTTAGCTTTTCACTTTAGTATTATTATTATGAGAAGATTTAAGATTCATTAAGGAGCTATCTAATAATTGGTGCCTCTTGGTTTGTTTTTTCTTTTCAATGTTCTGCAAATTTTGTAACCTTTGCTTTCAATCAGCATTGTGTTTGTGTCAAATATATATTCCAAGAAAACATTTTAAAACCATAAATTCCAAAGAAATGAAATCTAAATTTAACTTACACAAAATTCATTTTATTATGTAATTTTTTTTAAAAAAGAGAGAGAAAAGAAGACAAAGAATAAATAACAAATGAAACTTTTTTTTTCTAGTATATTTTCTCATAATTTTTTAACATTTCTAGGAATAATGTATATAATGCCATTCCAACAGACACACCAATCCTGCAGTCACCAATGGTCAGACTCACCCTTGCCAGGCTGTCATCTTAGAGGTAAGTGTTCAAATAAGTAAAATAGAACAAGTACATTCAAGCATAATCTGTTTGAAAAATAATCATTCAAGTCCCTATTAAATTTACAATGCTGCAAACGATGATTTTGTGAACGAGCAGAAATATATTAACTTTGAAATGTTAAAAAGAAACAAATGTACCACAATCCAAATTATGCTTCAATATGAATATCACAAAATATTCAAGTGATATTTTCACTTTCATCATATTAAATATAAAAGTTTACCTTTATGATCTTTGCCATATATCCAAATGTAAACATTTAAATGAGTATTTAGTTGTTAATTATTTTGTTTAGGTCTGGCCTGTTTTATCTCGAGCCTGTGAAAAGTATCAGTCAGATGTTCGTATCATTGAAAGGTGCTGCAGATGCATTCGTTTTGCAATTAGGTGTCTGGGTAAAAATTCAGCAACATTGCTGACACCACTTGTAACACAGGTCAGTAGTTGAGCTTTTAAAATGTTTGAGACTTTAACTTAGTTTTACATTTCTTATGCATCACATTTTCTTTACCATGTCACTGCATAAGGTAAAAATGTTAATTTTTTTTATTGCTATGATGAAAATCACTACATACACTCATTTAATAAAAGACACCTATAAAACCTTAAATAAAAGTTAATATACCTGGCACCTTTTATACATTTTTTTAAAAGAAGGCATAGTTTAAATAATGTGTAAGAGTATTTTAAGAATATTATTATTAACATCTAATGAATAGGACTATTAAAATGGAGGTTTTTGAAATGTTGATGTACTATGATTGTTCAATCAATTTTTAAAAATTTCTTTCAGATGGTTGGCCTTTACCAAACACACCAGCATTCATGTTTCCTCTACCTGGGAAGTATTCTGGTGGATGAATATGGCAAAGAAGCAGGTTGTGTGCCGGGCTTGTTAGACATGTTACAGGTAAATGTATGTGACATACTTTTTATTAACCTCACATACTCAGTAGTGTATAACCTGTAGTAACCTGAAGTTTCTCATTGGGCTAATTGAAAGGGTCTACTTTGCTTTTCTCCCTTTAGATTTTCTGTTCTGTTGGTTTTTTTAAAAATTTTATTGTGAGCTTTTATTATTTGATTATCAAAATATATTTAGAATATGGATGCCAAAATTTTGTGATTAAGAACAGTTATATTTTTTTAGTCTTTAAGAAAATATTTTTTTAGTCTTTGAGAAAATGCATTTCTTCTATATGCCACAATAAATAGTTTACTTGATGAGATGGTGGAAGTGAGGATAAAAAAAAAATAATGTAGGCCAAAATACTCAAAATTATTTTAGCAGGATGATATAAATTTCCTAGTTCATGTCTTGATAAAAATGTCATTAAGACCTGTCACATTGAATATATTTTGCTTAATCAGTATTGTTTTCTTCTTACTATGTGCATTTCACCCTGATTTGTCTTACTCCAGGCATTTTGTGGACCAACATTTAAGATCTTAGAAGAACACAATGGTTTAAGAAACCACCCAGACACTGTGGATGACTTGTTTAGATTATGTTTGAGGTCAGTTACCTGGCAGTCATTAGTTCAATATTATTGGCAACAAATGTTTGGCAGTTGACTAAAAGTAAATTAAAAGGAGCTATTTTTGTTCTCTTAAATTAATTGCATCATTTTCAGTTACCACTAAATTACTATGAAACATTTTAATGTCTTGGATTTACCAAGTATTTAAATAAGGTGTTATCTGAAAGTTCTTTTAACAATATATTTATATTTTTGATAGATTGCTAATTATTGCAAGCTTCACCTTAAATCATTAATTTCAACCAATAATAATAACAGCTGTCCTGATAGGCAAATGGTGGGTGCATTAAGTCTCATAATATTTTGGAAGATGTTTTCTGAACATGTCATGTTAACACAAAATCATTAGTCTGATGACTTGTTGTTAACACAAAATCTTTAGTCTGATGACTTGTTGTTAACACAAAATCTTTAGTCTGATGACTTGTTGTTAACACAAAATCTTTAGTCTGATGACTTGTTAACACAAAATCTTTAGTCTGATGACTTGTTGTTAACACAAAATCTTTAGTCTGATGACTTGTTGTTAACACTATGCCATGATGTATAATCACTTTGACCTTTTAGATCTAGCCATGTTATTCCCTAACATTAAAAACATATATACATTAAGGATGACTCCTCTGATTGTATAGATGATTCTCTCATTGTTTTTGGTCCACATAGATTCATCCAAAGAGCTCCTGTTCCTTTCCTCCAGAGTGCAATGGCTAAACCAATAATGTGCTGTGCAATAGCTGCCTGCTCTTTAGACCATAAAGACGCCAATGCTTCTGTTATGAAGTTCCTCACAGACATGATCAAATGTGTGAGAGAAAAAGAAGTCAGTTACTAAATTTCTTGTTTTTTTCTTAGTTTAATGGGTTTTAGTGTTTACATCTCTTCCAATAACTGCATATCAAATTATCTATGTATAGTTTTTGAATTGTGGTTAAAGTATCTTAGGAGATTGCCATATTTTGAGGTCAACAAATTTAAAATGATTTCAATATAAATTGAGTGAAATTAAAGATTTAATTGAGTTCAAATTATTGAAATGCATATTTTTTTGTTGTGAACCACTTACAGGACAGAGAAGACTTTGAATTGCGCCGTTCACTTGTTAAGAAACTCCTTGATGACCATGGTCAGTCTCTGGTCATTGCCCTGATAAATGCCTGCCTCTTTTGTTTACCAACATTCATGTCAGCTGATGTTAGTGAAGTCCTTTTTGAACTCATGGTGATAGACAGGCCGGTGAGTGGATCTTGACATTAGTTATAGACAGGCCGGTGAGTGGATCTTGACATTAGTTATAGACAGGCGGTGAGTGGATCTTGACATTAGTTATAGACAGGCCGGTGAGTGGATCTTGACATTAGTTATAGACAGGCCGGTGAGTGGATCTTGACATTAGTGATAGACAGGCCGGTGAGTGGATCTTGACATTAGTTATAGACAGGCCGATGAGTGGATCTTGACATTAGTTATAGACAGGCCGGTGAGTGGATCTTGACATTAGTTATAGACAGGCCGGTGAGTGGATCTTGACATCAGAACAGTACTACACGACTGTTGACATTAGTTACAGACAGGCCAGTGAGTGGATCTTGACATCAGAACAGTACTACACGACTGTTGACATTAGTTATAGACAGGCTGGTGAGTGGATCTTGACATCAGAACAGTACTACGCAACTGTTGACATTAGTTCAGTACAACTGTTTGGCTGCTGCTACAGCAATACTACACGACTATTCAGACAAAATGGGCATTCTATATTTAAAATTTCAAATGATTTTCCAGAAAGTGTTTTATTATTTATGATACAAAAATAAATATGAGTATTAAAACTATTAAATATGTTTGCAGCTTAAAGAGACATATTAAACCATTCAATACGTCCCAATTTTTTTAAGGTTAGGCAGTAAGGTTAAAAAATTTAATTTCACCTGATGATTTTAAACTGAAAAATTCAGCTTTACTATTTATCAAAACTATTTCATGCTGCATATCAAAATAGGTCATTGAAATAGGAATATGTTTTTAATATAAAAAAGTGAGACAAAATTACCTAAAAAAACCTTTAGGTATATTGTTGCGAAATGTAATAAATGGGTTAAAGAGCATTCAGATAGTTCAGAATATTACTAAAAATATATTTCTTTTTAAACAGTTATTTATTTTTTGCGTTTAATTGTGGGTTTAATTTTCTTATCAGTATCATCTGACCCCATTAGATAATTTTAGTCAACCTTTTAACATCATCTTTTTTTTTGGACAGCACTATGCCAATTAATTGGTTTTGGTGAATAAACATCTTAAGTTTTTTCACTGGGAATAAAATTAAATAAAAATCAGTTAACAGAAAGAAAAGAACTTGTATAAGACATTTCAATTACATCTGTTGTCATGACTAGGTGTATGACACATGACTTATATCAAACTTCTGGGTTCTGACAATGTTGCTTTAATTTGTCTGTCCAGTTGTTTTGTGTGTGGCTAGAGCACACATTAAAGGCCTTACCTACAGAGAGCAGTGGTGGTGCTGTCACAGCTACAAAGAAACAACTTGCAGACTTCCACAAAGCTTGTACCAGGTAAGATTTAAACATTCTTGGAAGATACATTAGTTCAATCTCATCAATAAGCTTTGTATGAAATGTGCTCTAGCTCATCAACACTGACGGTTTTAGAATGTTGACAGCTCTGAGCTTCAGAGAATTTTCAAATGTTAATTCAATTTTTATGTTCAACCATCAAATCTGAAAATATCAACTGACTATTTGCATATAATTTGTTTTAGTCTTAAATAGCATAAATCTTAAAAGTAAGAAGTGGAATCACTTCTTACTAAAGATTTAAAGATTTTATTACAACTTATTGTCAGTCTAAAAGATAATAGTGATGTTATTTTATGTTTGTATTCCTGTCAGTGGCATTATTGTTTTGAAATTGAATTCTTACTATCCATTTCCTTTTATTTCCTCAGTGCTGAAGATTTAAAACAAGTCAGCAATGCAGTGAGAGACTTTTGTCGGCTTTACAGATAATCTGAGGCACCCTGTAGAATGTGATACTGTTTTCTTTTAGTTTTAGCTTGTATGCCAACCTTTAGACGTCACGGCTTGACTTCAATAAAACATTTGTCCATGACAATAGCTGTTTGACATAGCTACCCAACGTGCTGAATGTGTCATTAGTCAATCAGTAAAGGGGTTCAGTGATCAAAGGTGAAAGCTGTTTATGCCCTGTTACTACCTCTTATGTTGTGCCTGCAAATTGCCTAACGCAAGATGGCTCTTTATGAAGATTACATTTCCACAGGGCATGCACTCATTTCGTTCAGCTCACTGTTATTTGAGGTCTCTGGTTATTTCATTGGAACAAAGCCACAGTTTAATTTCTCTCTATTGAAAGCCTAATGTTCTAACTCAAGCAGGTCTAACAATAACAATGCTTTTATTCTGCTGATTGTTTAGCTGGTGTTGCTAGAACCTAAGCTGCTTGTCATTGGATGACTCAAAGGTTATGTGTTGAAACCATTGTACAGTTTTGTCAATTTTTACCTTAGAACTTATTGTCTTAAACCATTGTACAACTTTGTCAATCTTTACCTTAGAACTTATCATCTCAATTCCAAACTTCTAATTGAAAACTCATTTTGGATGATAATAATACAGCCTCGGCATTCTTTCATCCACAATTGAAGTGTGATTAAATGGTTTGATTTGAATTAGCTTTTCAAATCTTCATCTAATTCTGGTATACCATTGTCACTGGTATTTTTATGATGTGGAAATAAATGAAGAAAAGCTGCAGATAATTGTCTTGTTTCTCTTACAGAAACCGACCCAATAATATTTGAAGATAGATTTAACAGACACGAGAGATATAATAAGGTGTGAGAGTACTACTGACTTAAAATGTTTTGAACATGTATCAATAATGGTTGGGGGGGGGGGGGCTGTTTACCACCTATATTAAATCATGTCATTCTGTCATGCAACAAAGTAGATAGATTTAACAGACATAGAGATATAATGGGGTGTCAGAGTACTACTGACTTAAAATGTTTTGAACATGTATCAATAATGGTTGGGGGGGGGGGGAGGCTGTTTACCACTTATATTAAATCATGTAATGCTCCATTTTGTCATGAAAAAAAGTCCAATAAAGATTTTTTCAGCATGTCAAAATACAACCAAGTTGTGCATATTTTTTTAAAAACTTAATTTAAGTCTATTTATGTTTTCATGGTAAAGTTCAAAGATGTTAATGTTATGCCCATGGCACCATGCCCTATAGGTTGACTATCACACAATTCTCTTTGTTTTGGTACATTTGTACTCTGCACCTTTAATGATGAGTTGTTTCTTTTGTGCAATAAAAGATGTGTCATCTGTTACATAACCACTAGACTATCATATAGTCATGTAGGCCATAATGCAGCATAAGACATTAGATGAGGCCCCCAATGTTAAAACTATTCTCTATCAGGAGATTGGGGCGGGCATGTACAGTGATAGTCAAGACTTATTGTTTGACACACATGATACAAGCAGTAGTTGATTGACGTTTAGTTATTAAACAAGAGAAAACTCACTAAGATAGTACTATTTTAATCCTTTGTAAAATCTTATAATGTTATAAACTTACCCGATGAATGCTTTGAATAAAGTATTTGAAAAATATCTACAGTATTTTCCATTACTAAAATTTATTGATAATTTCTGATTGTAAGCAATGTTCATTTTATATTTTTATTTAATTATTTTAACATTACAATGCATTTTTCATGTAAATATTATTTAATTTTTTTTTTAATATCTCACAGCTAGTAATGCATTTTTAAAGAATATTTTGATTTCAGCAAAGTTTAGCCCTTTTCTGTATTATTTCAACTAGGTTCAAATAAAAGGGGAAGAACTGAAATATTTATGATATGAAATAAAATAATCCTAATTCCAATATCTCTTAAAATACTGGTACTTAAAGCATCTACCCTGAAATTGTTCATCTAGACTAAAGGCAGAGAGCTGAATGTTGTACACATGTCAGCATTACTGTCAATTCTGTACTCAGTCTCTGCCCACTGTTTGTATGATCATACCCAACTAATTGTGTTATGGTCATACCCAACTAATTGTTTTATGATCATACACAACTAATTGTTTTATGATCATACCCAACTAATTGTTTTATGATCAAACACAACTAATTGTTTTATGATCATACCCAACTAATTGTTTTATGGTCATACCCAACTAATTGTTTTATGGTCATACACAACTAACTGTTGTATGGTCATACCCAACTAAGTGTTTTATGATCATACACAACTAACTGTTGTATGGTCATACCCAACTAACTGTTGTATGGTCATACACAACTAATTGTTTTATGGTCATACCCAACTAACTGTTGTATGGTCATACACAACTAATTGTTTTATGATCATACATAACTTTTTTATTTTGTACAGAGAATCTTGATTTGTTTAATATCATTACTGCTCAAGACAAAGCTTGAGATTTTCTGCATGCAATAAATATTGGAAGCTGATCATCTCAACCAACTTGTAGTTATTTGTTGTATTTGTTGTTCAGTTAGAAAGTAAACTGGAGGCAATGTAAACTAAACTTATGGTGGAGAACTATTTATTGCCTTTTGTCTTCTGTTTCTCAAAATATGTGCTGTGGACATTTGTAGCTTGTTAAATTGGGACATTTTGTTTATTCTTTTTTTTTTTTTTATTTAGTTAAAATTTAAATTTTAATCACAATTTCTAAAGTATTACACATTTATTAATACCCTGCTTGAAACTGCTGATGCAATCTTCCAGTATTCATGAAAACCATTGCTCCAAGGTTTTGGTGATGATACACTGTACATAAATATAAAAAAATAGGATTCTCTTTATCTGATTAGTTAAATTGGCTGTTGTGGAGGAAAGCAGATGTTGGAATGATCATCAACGTTTTGCAACAGCAAAATAAACAATGGCTTCATACACAAAGGTATTAAGTTAAGACATGCGTATTACTGCAACAATTTTATTTAAAAAACTGTTCTGAAAAAATATTTTCAAATTTAAGTTCACTCTCCTATCTGGAATCTTATCTCTAGTTATATCCATTGAGATATTTTAATAAGATGGTTCCTTTCCTACATATCATGATGCAATTGTCTCAATAGAACTTAGGATTTTCTCCCCTGTTTGAAAAATTTTCAAGCAATTAAAACTTTTAATTTATTTTAATAAAGTGTAGGTTGTTATTTATACAGGTGGTAACATCTTTTATCAATTTTTATTGACATCCAGTTAAACAACTTTAAAAAATATCCACTAGGTTATTTTGTGAACAAAAATCTATGAACATGTTAAACAATGATATACTAGCATGGATAATGCTAGTGGTATAGAAGAAAGCCAACCTGATCAAATGTGAATAAATGTGTTGTATGTTTGAAGCTATAGAATGTAAAAAAAAAATTGGTCCTTTAACAATTGATCTAGGACAGTGCTTCTCAAATCGTTGATCCGCACAGTTGTGCTGGTCTTTGGGCCATCCACTGCCGGTCCACAGAAGTTTCATTGGACAGAAAAATTTAATTACAATACTCCATTTGCAAATATTAATACTAACCCTATAGAATGTGTCAATTTTTAGGCTGTGAGCACATAAAATGAAACGTAAAATAAATTACATTTCGCCACTATCTCAGGAAAGGGAAAATATTTCACCGGTCCCTTGTGCTATGGAAAAATCCCCGCTGGTCCACTTTACTAAAAAATTTGAGAAGCACTGGGAATGGCTCAGAACATTTAGTCCCAAGCTGCTTGGCTGAGCCACAACTGCAGACACCGATATGGCTGAACCTCACAACTACAGGATTCTGTTAAATTATAGTTTATTCCCTTATAAGATATTTGGTTAGTGTTCAATTTTTAAAAAAATGCTCAGTGGGGCAAAAATATGGATGGGAAGCACTGTCTTTACTCGTATTTATTGCTATTAATTTTTGAGTAGTGTGAATAAATATGTTGTTTTCTTTCTTTTTTTTTTAAAACTAATGTAATGTTACTTAATATGTGTGCATGAGATAATAAAGGTAAAATCTTGCTTGAGCTTATCTTAAGTTTAAGCGTTATCATTATAACTTAGGTATACAAACAAAGTTCTGTTATTTTTTGTTGACTTTTTGATAACCATCTGCTTCACTATCCCCAGAAAGTAAATGGAAAAGACGTAAACAGCTAAGTTTTTATTTTTATATTATTCGTTTTGTGTATTGTATGTCCGTTGAAAAAGGCTCTTTGCCGAAACATTCGCTATTTCGTTACGTCCAGTCAGGCTAACCTTTACCCTGTTTACGTCTTTTCCATTAGTTTTTTTATAAGCCTGATTGCATACTCACCCCTCATTTTGTTTACCCCAGAAAGTAGGAGAAATTATTAAACTGATATTCTCCTTATAAAAGAAAATGAATTCTTTTAGAAGTAAGTTATATCATTGCTTTAGTATAGAGGCGTACATCTTAAAACCCATGAGATGAATTAGTGAACATCCCTAAAGTCATGTCATTGAGTCATTGAGATGTGATCTCATCACAAATGTCATCATGCTAGGGAAGATGATGAAGAAATGCCATTTAAATAGATGCCAATTTTTAATTTAAAAATAAAAATAGCAATCCTTAACAAGCATGTAGAAAACATTTGATTTCAATGAGTAAAATATATCCAAACAAGTCCTGTTGTTTATCCTGCCATTTCTCAGAACACAGCTTCTTAAGTTTGCTAACGTATCCCATGATGCAGTTTTTGTTGTTTAATATATGAATCGTTTTAATTTATAATTTTAGATAATATAAATAATCTGAAATGTAACTACAATTTAATTAAGCGTTAAACCTAATCATTTAAATCATGCAACTAAATAAATTTTTAATGCAATTCAAATGAATAACATGAGTTGTGTGTGTTTTATGTTTGATGTAAGTCAAATAAATAAGAGTTGTGTGTGTTTTATGTTTGATGTAAGTCAAATAAATAAGAGTTGTGTGTGTTTTATGTTTAATGTAAGTCAAATAAATAAGAGTTGTGTGTGTTTTATGTTTGATGTAAGTCAAATAAATAAGAGTTGCGTGTGTTTTATGTTTGATATAAGTCAAATAAATAAGAGCTGTGTGTTTTATGTTTGATGTAAGTCAAATAAATAAGAGCTGTGTGTTTTATGTTTGATGTAAGTCAAATAAATAAGAGCTGTGTGTTTTATGTTAGATACATCTGTTTGTCCAGGAACGATGCACCGTACTTCATCTCTGTCTTACATGCCCAATTGGCAGCAATGTCAAGGACAGCACCTGTCTTGATAAACTCTACTTTCTCCATTTATCTATTACAGATGCTCCTATACCGAATATTATTGCGCACTATGCTTATTCATGATTAATTTCGTTTTTTTTTGTTTTTTTTTTAATAAAAAATTTAATTTTTAATAACTTACCGTACCATAATTTTCTGAAAATTGAAAGAATATTAGAAATATAAATTACTACTTGCAAAGTAAACACAATGCTTGAACCACCATGCACGTAGTTACTTGTTTGCGCATCATTCTGCGCGTGTCGAAATTCCACGCAAAACCTGTCATGGCGATATTATTAGGCCCAACGGTGATGTGTTTTTTTGTGTGCAGTTTTATTATAAAACTAGATTGTGCCAGGCGCCGTGGCGCCTGCGGCGCCCCCTTTTTTTGGGCGCCTACGGCGCCAACCTTTTTTTTAAAGACCAACTAACTTGTCCTTTTTTGATAAATACGAATTATTAAACTTTATGAAATGTACGCAAAGTATTTATTTAATAATAATAATAGGGGTTGTATTTTGCGTACCGATGCACACCAAACAATGACGTCATCATATTAAATATTTTTACAGCGCTCATCAA
>MUZC01001777.1:26348-41147 GCA_002072015.1 Radix auricularia | reverse complement strand
ACTTCCCGTGTAGGTAGAAGCATGAAACTTTGGGAAGTTATTGGGTACTCTCTAATTACAAAAATTGGCGAAAAAGAATTGTTAAAATCTCGCTCATGTGGGGCCGGGGGCCCAAAAATTATTTTTTTTACATCACTAATTCTACAAGTTATCGTGTAGGTAGAAATATGAAACTATAGGATGTTGTTGGGTACCCAATAACAACAAAATTTATTTAAAAAGAATTTTAAAAATCTCCCTCATGTGGGGCCGGGGGCCCCAAAAGTTTTTTTCTTACATGGTCTAATTGAAAGTCAGCAATTTTCCTATTTTCCGTGTAGGTAGAAGCATGAAACTTTGGGAAGTTATTGGGTACCCTCTAATTACAAAAATTGACGAAAAAGAATTTTTAAAACCTCGCTCATGTGGGGCCGGTGGCCCAAAAACTGTTCTTAACTTCATCACTAATTCTTCAACTTCTCGTGTAGGTAGAAGCATGAAACTTTGGAAAGTTGTTGGATGTCCAAAAACATCTAAATTGGCGAATAAGATTTTTAAAAATCTAGCTGAAGTTGGGCTGGGGGCCCAAAAAGTTGTTTCATAATATGGGCTCTATAAAAATTGAAAATCACCAATTTTCCTATTTGCCATATGGGTAAAAATATGAAACTTTGGAAATGGTTTAAGTACACGCTCTCGGCGCAAATTGGCCAAAACAAATTTTAAAACTAACTCTCATGGGGGGCCGGGAGCCAAAATATATTTTCTCTTACATTAAAAACCGACTCATCACTAATTCTCCACTTTTCGGTGTAGTTAGGAGCATGGAATTTTGGGAAGTTGTTTGAAACCCTATCACGACGAAAACTGGCGAAAAAGAGTTTTTAAAATCTCGCTCATGTGGGGCCGGGGACCCAAAATATTTTTGTTCCTAATATGGGCTTAATAAAAATGGAAAATCACCAATTTTCTTATTTCCCGTGTAGGTAGAAGCATGAAACCTTGGAAATTTTTTGAGTACATGTTTCCTACGATTATTTTGACAAAAAAAAAATTAAAATTTCCAACTCATGGGGGCCGGTGTCCCAAAAAACTTTTTTCCTAAAATGAGCTATATAAAAATTGAAAATCACTAATTCTCCTTTTTCCTGACCGGAGGCCCAAATGTAGTTTATGTATTATATTATAACTGATCATCACTAATTCTGTAATTGTCAGTTAGTTAATTTTTTTCACTGGACCACGAAAGACAGACAACAAACACGGTGAATTTAATATATTTAGAAAATCTATCATGATCTAGATTAAATTTTAAAATCAATTTGTGTTTTGAATTGGTATAACGCAGGTTTTCAACGCCAACTAAAAACCTAATTCACCGCAGCAAAGCGCGGGTAAATTGCTAGTNTATATATATATAATTATTTTCCTTATTAACATCGCTGGGTGTTACTAAACAACTACAGAAGGCTTTATACTTTTACCTACAAACGAAATGGAAAAATCAGTAATTTTCAGTTTTTAATAGCTCATTTAATTGAAAAACTACACTAGGGCCCCCGGCATGCAGTAAGTGATAATTTAGATATGTATTCGCCTGTTATCAACGGGGAAGAGTACTCAACATCTTCCTAAAGTGTAAAGTTCTGCATACTCGGCAAAAAGGACAATTAGTGATTTTCAATTTTTACAGATAAAGAGAAATAGTTTTTGGGACCCCGGCCCCACATAATTTAAATTGTTAATTTTCCTTTTCGTCGTGAAAGGGTACCCAACAACGTCCCAAAGTTTCATGCTTCTACCTACATGGGAAGTTTGAGGATTAGTGATGAATCAGTGAGTCTGTCAGTCAGTGAGGGCTTTCGCTTTTATTTTTAAATATTGAAACTTACAAGCATTGAAAAAAAACATTGTCATGTTAAAATTTTAAATTTTGGTATCTGTTTACTTACATCATGAAACACACTCAGGCCACAGTATCCCAAACTGGAAGTCTTATTCCGTATGCAAGATCAAACACATCTGTCTTATCTATACAGACGCTCCTTCTATACAGAAGATTATTGCGTCGACAAACCTTTCCGGTCTGTTGGCAAGTGATGCCGCGTTGAGAGGCCACAGCTATGAGGGTTCACGAATTACCCAGCCGCCTTTATTTCCCTAACTAGTGTTAAGTACTCATTCAAAGCTTTGTGGACTCAGGGACGCCCTAGGACCCTGGAACAAATTCTTGCCTTTTCATGGATTCAAACCCGTTACCATCAGTACGCCCAGAAGGAATTGACATAAGACGTTCAGTGCACTATATCATGTTAATATGGGCTACATACATGGGCGTCGAGCGGAATTTTTCCAGGGGGGGGATAAATTTTTTTAATTTCCAAAAATGACGTCACGCGTCTATGGGTAGGGGGTCCCCAACTTTGTGACGAGGGGGAGAGGGGAGTTTAAGAGTTGTGACGTCACGTCAAAACATGCTATTATAAGCCAAAGTTGCACTTAAATATTCCATTTCTTACTATCTATTTTATAACGTTTTGCACGGATTACCGATGGCTAAGATATTAGAGTGTAGCCTTACACTAAACACATACTAAAATAGCAATAAAGTGTTTTGAAACATGCTCATTTTCAAATAGACAATACCACTTTAAGGTAGAGTGTCCCATCTTTTTTAGTCATATTGTCTAATTTTTGTAACAAAGTGTGACAAAGGGGAGGGGTGGGTTAAAAATCGGCCAAAATCACGTGAAGTCAATTATGGACGCTCCTACATGTGCAGGTTTAATCTTCAATTAAATTTGAGTTAAGTATAACATAAGTGCCGCAAAAAAAAAAAAAGAAAAAAAAAGACTTAAAATTTAATAAGACTCACAAAATAGCGCTCTAAAATATAACATATATTAATGCATTTAATATATCAAAAAAGTAAGTTCTTATATGAAAATTAAATTTTGCTGTGAAATAATATACGAGTAGAAACTGCAAGATTGCCAAATATGGATAGAAAATTATTTACAGTCTTTAACAAAACAAAAACAACGAAAAGTAGTGCAATTGCGGGATTCCGAAATGCCGTTATTAGAAGATTTTGGGGCGTCTGTGGCATCTGGCTTATCATTGGCAGTGAGGACATCAATACAAATGAACAGACAGACACAGCTGAGGCAATAGTTTCTAATGTGATTGTCGCTTGCACCATTTTAATTTCCTAAATTAGATCATTGAAGGTATGTCTGGACACACGAAATGTGTTGAAATTGCAGCTGATTCGTGATTTTTGGATCCCTGATAAAATGTATGAGTTAAGAGATGACAGTGACGGAAACAGAGTTTTCAGTTTTTAGATATGCATGGTTATCAAACTATTCACCGTGGCTTTTATACTCGCAAATCTTGAAAGGTGCCTTTTGCAATTATTGTGTGTTGTTTTCGCAAAAAGTAAATCGAGGAATTCAGTTGGCATTTGTCATCAAACCATGCAAAAAAATATAAAGATTTTAACGAAGATCCCTGTAGTCACATGCAAAGCACATGACACAAAGGATATAATGAAGATGCAACTGCAAGCAATTTTGTTGCATTATTGAAAGCCAAAGCAGTTTCTATAGATGGGCAGTTGGACTCATCATTTAGAAGACAAAGTAAAGAAAATCGAAACAAACATGGTCACATCATTTCTACAATCCTATTTTGAGGCATGCATGATTTAGCACCTGTTAGAGTTTCGTGCACTCTGGAGATGAATTTCTTGGCAATCATTCCAGGTTCACCGGCCCCTGATAAAACGGTCCTGACAAATTGGCCCCGACAAAACGGCCCCTGACAAAACGGCCACGGACAAAACGGCCTCTGTCAAAACGGCCTCTGTCAAAACGGCCTCTGTCAAAACGGCCCCCGACAAAACGGGTCCCGACAAAACGGCCTCACACTTCCATTTATATATATATAGATAGTGCTGTATCTACTATTTACTACCTGATAGACTAATAGAGCTGGGCCGGTGTGACGAAATAAAGTCTCCCCAAAAATAAAGTCTTCCCTGGAGAATTTATTTTAATACAAAATCGCCCCCGGAGAATTTGCTTTAAAATAATGTCTCCGCCTTTAAAATGGATCCTCCCCTTAATTATTGGTAATTATAAAAAATTGTTTTATTTCACTTTATTACTTAAAATACAGTTTGTATTTGTTCTTCATCCATTTGTGTATGATTATTGGAAATTCAACAATCGTAAGCTTAGTCAGGGGCATAGAAATTTGCGGGCTTAGTGGGTTTATGCCTGGATGCACACATTTTTAAAGATGGCTAATTGCCCAGAGTTATTTAAAAGAATAATAGACAAAAGATTTGAAAAAATAAAGATGATCAAGTAATACTAGAACGTCACATCGAATTATTGGAACAAAAAATCACTATTGACGTTTTTGAATATTACCTGTGGCTAGGAATTAGGGGCTGTCCATAAATGACGTCACGCACCTAGGGGGAGGGGGGTCTCAATTTTGTGACTATGCGTGACGTGGGGGAGGGAGGGGGATTGAAGAAATGTGACGTCACATCGAAAGGGTAACTTTAGATAAAACTTCCACTGAAATATTTGGTCACTTAAAATTTATTTATTGACATTTTTTTAGTCAGTGCTTCTCAAAGTGCCGGTCGATAAGCCATCAGAAATGAAAATTAAATGTAATTATAATTCTTAAGTTTGAGAACCCACAAGAGAATATACGAACTTGTTACCCTGCGTCGTCTGATGTTGACATCAAAGCGTTTGGGAAGTAACCGTACCTTCGTTTGGTTCACTTGCGGCAGGAGTCTGCGAACTTTTTTTGTCCGTTATCCCCCCCCCCCCCGAAACTGCAACAACTGGTGAGTTTTACTAACAGGACAAGTGTCTAAAAAGATCTGAATAGTATTATATGTTGATATTTTAAGT
The DNA here is from genome assembly GCA_002072015.1 of Radix auricularia. NCBI lineage: Eukaryota > Metazoa > Mollusca > Gastropoda > Lymnaeidae > Radix > Radix auricularia. The sequence goes on along the minus strand of MUZC01001777.1, from coordinate 36,228 downwards.
CAAAACGACACGGAATATTAATTTAGGGGGTTGGTGGGGGTGAGGGTAATCTATTTGATACAATTATAAACGTTTTAAGTTTGATATAATTTTTCGATTGGTTTTTGGTCAAACGCCTCTGTCCAATCTAAATATAATGATAAGTGTTCATTTAAAATTAGTCAAAAGTAGAGCTGCGGAAATTATTGATTTATTTCTCGATTATTCGGTAAAAGTTTTTATCGATTAAAAAAATAAAATAGCGAATAAAGTTACAGAAAATGTTTACAACAATATTTGTTCAAAAATAATTAATTATTAATATCTAATTGATTGTTTACGTAGAAACTTCTCCATGGAAAAAAAAAAGATTTTTAAAGTGTAAACTTTAAAATAAGCTGTTTTTATAAGGAAAATTATATTAAAAAGTTAAACATTGTTTTTACTTAGTTAACAATAACAAAATTTTAATTCATTGACTTTATTTTGAACTACTTATATTTAAATATATCTCCTAAAACTATTATATTGCCTGTTTTTATTACTTCCCTGGGCATTTTTAGTTAAACGACGTCATCTTATTTTTAGCTTTAATAAAAATAAACGATTAATTATTCGGTAATTTTTTCAAAAGTTAACGATTAAATTTAAATTAATCGGTAACAGCCCTAGTCAAAAGTATTCATTGAGTTTATTGTATGTGTCAAATTCTCGATATCGCAATCGAGAGGAGCACAAAACAACCTTCTTCTGAACTCAGTTTTTAAGGCATTACTTTTAAATATGACAGAAAGGATACTTGATACAGTCAGATTAGGATTATTGTAACTCGTGTCAATATAAATGAAAGTAGGGTGGATTTAGGTGTCTTCGTATAGTACGTAAATAAGAAATCTACATAGATGAAAATTTTAACAAATGCAATTTCTGGAAGTAACCGGTTCAATAGTGGGCATATGTTCCAAGCATACACTCACACATGAAGTATTTGAATATATCTTATAGTGGAGTGTAGTAGATGTTATATGTCCCAAATGAGTCTGCATTACCCCCAAGAAAAGAATTCCCTTTCGACCCCAGATGAGTCTATTTACCCCTTTTCGCCGACCTCTTTCTTACGGGATGACCGTCAGTCAATTGAGGGATTTTTAAAAAAATACATTATCAAAATAATATTTTTAAATACCTTTTTTTAAATTAAAAAAAAAGTTAACAGTAATTATTTATAGTCAATGCTTACTTTGTATGCATTAAAATAAAATATAATCTAAGGATATTAAAACATTTCATTTTTTTAATGCCGGCTAAACGGTTTTCAGTCGTCAACTTGCAGAAATTACTGTATTTTGCGACGCACAAGATGCCCCCTACTTTGCTGCACAAATGTGGGGTTCGTACAGTATTGCCCATATTCCTCTTCCAGTGCATACCTAATAATTTTTAGAAAACATGGGATGTGATATCAATGTGATAATTTTAGATAAAATACCTTTGATGTGCATATACTTAGCAGGAAAACTGTCATAAGAAGATCGAAATTAATTTTAGGAATTGTCTTGTACCTAATTATTCTAGGTCTATCAACAATGCAATGATTCTTGTAATATCAATTTTTCACAAAATAATAACATTAGCGAGCTTAATCGCGAAGGTTTATTACATCAAATGGTTTTTGACATTACCGCTGCTTGTTCGTTAGATGTCTTGCTATGCCTTGGCAACTAAACATTTTTAAAAATAAAAATGTAATATATAAAACAAGCCGAATTCATACTTAATCTCACAGGGCTTTAAGCTGTGTAGGGGCTCATTTTGCTATCAAATAAGTACAGGGAAAATCATGTCAAAACGGGAAGAGAATGCAATGGTACCTGGTGAAATGGAAAAATTCTTGCCGGTCGTCTGATACGAAAACTTTGAGAATCACTGGCTTACAATTTATTTAATGTCTATTACATAGCTTCACGCGTGTCACAATATTATAATGTAGACCTGCACTAAGTAAAAATGGAAAAATTCTTTCCGGTCGTCTGATACGAAAAAGTTTGAGAATCACTGGCTTACAATTTATTTAATATCTTTTACATAGCTTTACGCGTGTCACAATATTACTGCTGCACTAAATAAAAACTTAAATGATAAAAAAAAGTGATTTGAAAAAAACTTATTTTCAAATAGAAAATAGTGGGGGTTTTTTCTGAAAGGGGGGGGGGTCAAAGTTTTGTGACGTACTTTTGCAAGGGGGGGATCTACGATTTTGTGATGACGCGTGACGTATGGGGTAAAAAATCGGCCAAAATCGCGTGACGTCATTTATGGACGGCCCCTTATTTTCGATTTTTATGTGTGCATTGTAATGATCTCCGGTAAAAAGGAAGTGTCCATAATCTATATAAAAAATTATGTCCATCGACATGTGTGTATATAAGATGTATGTATGTATGTTTAATATTATTTTTATTATATATTAATATATACATTATAAAATATTAGTTATTGGCGTAGCAGCGACCGCTCCGGGGGGGGGGGCTTCTCAGTCTTTACGTCCCTTAGGGGGCCAGAAGGCTGAGGGGGTTTTCCGGGAAGCCCCATGAAGAGCGCAGGCTCGGGACTGCTGATTTCTTCCACATGTAGGATTTTCAGTTATTGGCGTAGGAGTAATTGCAAGTCAAGAAACAAGACTTCAACTCTTTGTGGCCTGATTAACAACTATCGCTAATGAATCCCTACTGTCAACTCCTATTACCTTTTAAACCCTAAATTTATAGCCAGCTATCCTCTCAGTTCACCACCACGCACAATTGCCATTCACAGCACAAATCACGTGTTCTATGCTCAGTCAAGTCCTCATGTTTTTAAACATTGTATACACAACAACAAGGGTCTTACAAAATTGTAATATATTTCTTTTTAAATTAAAAAATGCTTATAAAGAATACTTTGTAACTTTAATTAATTGTTGTTATTGTTATCCTGGAAATATATGTCTACTAAAAAGAAAAGTTTAACTTGTAGTTAGTTGTGTTTTTTTGTGTTCACCCTGATTAATCTAATATTTTAGAAATGTTCGCGATATAATATTGTAACATCAAAGTACCATTTAAAGACGTAATCAAATATGTTAAAGGATGTCTAGATTTGTCTATACTTAATGTCATAATTAGTTCAGACACTTTAGACAGAGGAGGTATAAATTATACTGAGAAAAGTTAATGGTTGTCATGATTATTGGAACAAACTTCTCAATTTTATGTAATAGCCCGGAGGTGAATTAATTTCCTACCCATCAATAATTTTTCTATATAAATTTTAATATGTTTTTGAGTTTAAGAACTGTTATGGCTGTTAAAATTCAAATTCATAAAGAAAATAATACATTGGAAAGTAAAAATAAAAAAAAAAATATAATTTATATTCGTGATATGAGATTTTCTATTCGTGCATGGTGATGTTATCAAAATAAATTCCAATAATTAAACCTGCTTCTCTGAATTCTTTAAACATAATTTCATTTAACAATCGATTTGTGTGCGCGCACGTAAACTTTTGACTAAATAAATGACAGAAATTGTATTCCTTGCAAATTATTTGATACTAGTTCAAAAGCCTGCTGAAGCTGGCAGAACGAAATCCCACAGAAGGGATAACAAAGATATTACCAAATACTGCAATAGCAAAAACCACGTGGCCTTTATTGCCATGAAAAGATTATGATAATGATATGAACAGAAATAACAAAGAAATGTATGAAATGCTGTAATAGAAAATAACATTTAGCCTATATCGCCATGAACACAATACGATATGAAAATAAATATCAAAGAGATGTACGAAATACTGAAATAGAAAAGAACTTTTATTGCCAAGAACACAATACATAGCGCTAAATATCTGACGCTAAACTGACAGAGTACATACGACCAATTATTCTGTCAGCACCCCTTTGCCTTCTCTGCCATGTTCTGGTCCTGGTATGTCAGTGTATAGTATACCTGTAGCCATCTGGTATTGTTGATTTAATTTGAACCATGCCGTTAAAGTAGTGTCTCCCGAAGCTGCGTTCTGTGCTGCAGCCTCAACGTTATCAGTAGTAAAAACTATTGATTGCTCGCCAGGGTGATGAACTTGGAGTCTGATAATTGCATGAGACTTCTTGTGCATGTGGAACACCAAAAGGCGCCAAGCAGCATCAGGCGCGCTCACATATCTAGAGTCCATAAAGGAGGTGATCTCATCATGGTTCAGGGTCCCGTGTTCTTTAATGGAGATGTTGGCGCAATCATGATCTTTGTAGACGTATTTAAGCAGATATTTGACGCTTTTTATGGAAGCACAGCTCTCGATGTTGTTATGACAGTTGTACTTTAGGCTGAGGTATGGATTGTAAGGAACGACCCATGAGTTGTCAAGTTGTCGGCAATTGTCGATTGCTGTTACACCATTGTTCCGTCGCCTATATTTGGGATAACCGTCAACATTAATAATTGTTTCTTCCTAGAACGGCTTCGGGAACTTCTTCGAACATCAACCATGCATGGAGAGTTCATGTTGTATTTCCCACAGGGCCCATGAATCATGTGTTTGGTGACTATTTCGTGCAGTCGAGGTTGTGTTGCACTGTCTGGTATTTGTGCAGAAATCATTCTATCCACTTGTTCGCCGTCGTTAGGCTTGTCCTCGCTGCATAAAATTAATAGTATGTGAGCATGCGGAAGCCCACGTTTCTGGAACTCAATGACATGGATTTTTGCTATTGGTTTTCCAAGAACGTGATGTTTTCCAATCACATCTAGTAGAGCATCCAGTTTAAGTTTGAAAACGCGTGCGACCAAATCTGGACGAAATTCCACTTATTGGCCTTGTTGGTGACAATTTCAGGCCATTTTGGGTTGCCTGTGATTGTAATGAAGAAGTCGGGTTTCCCGTACTTTCTAACAATCGCCATGACATCTTGATAATTTTGGAGCATGTTCCTGGGGCTTCCCTGGAAGGATGAAGGAAGTATTAGTGGTTGACCTGGCATAAGGCCTTGTTGTCTCGCTTCAGTTTGCAAGAAATCCATCATGCCAGTGTAAGTGTACTTTTCTACCCTTAGTTTTGACTGATTTTGTCGCACAGAATTGAGTCTGTTTCCCTCCGTTTTGATGTAGCTATCCACAAAATATTGAAGGTTGAGTTTTCCAGCACTCAGGAAAGGATTAAATTCGTCTCTGATGGCAAATCGGTAGCCGTAATACTGCATTTGAGTGACTCTTGTTCTGGGATTCGTGGGTGATGGCCGACGCAAGCTTTTTATACTCGTAAGATTATATTGAAGTTTAATATATGGTGTCCAGCTTTGTTCTCAATACGGGAATAACACAGGGTAGACCATGGGATCCACGTTGGGGTCGAGAATGTTGATTCTTTGTGTTTTACTTGCGTGTGAAATTGTTTTGCAGTGTATTATGATGTCCCGTTCAAGAGGAGGTTCTCCATCCGCATTTTGGAAGACGAAAGCCACTTCATTGAACCGTTCAGCATTGTAACGCCTTTGGTCATAGTTTCTATCATGATGATGGCCAGTGACACAGTTGTAGGTAGTGTATTCCGTAAAGCTGCTTCCGCCTGATAGTCTTGTTCCACTTCACACAGCATTTTGCATGCATCTGCAAATGGATTGTTGTCGGTCATGAATGAGCTCAGGAGCGCCATGAGATCGCGGTTGCATGTAGAGTTAGGTCGCATTTGCATCCTTTGTTCAGAAGCTTCATCATGATCAAGGATATACAGCTGAGCAAATTGACGACGATCATCATTGTCAGGATGCAGAGCCCTAGATATGTGGTAAATCTGTCCGTGGATGCGAAAGCAGTAGAGCCCGTATCCGGAATGAGGAGCGACTTTAGCACCCATTGACGCAAAGGCTAAGGCGCTATTAATAGACCTGATGTTGTCCATGAAGTTTTGGGAGTGCTCGTGTTCCCCCGTCATGAGCGTCCTCAGTAAAGGTGATATGCGGATGGGATCTAGCGTCACTTTTCCTTTCTGGCAGCACGTGGTAAATAATTTGTCCGCAGGATGTTCGCCAGGAAAATGTTTGGCACCGCAGAATGTGCACAGCAATTGTAAATAGCCACAGATATGTTGCTGGACGTTGTCATTCATGAAGTCACTTCCGGTGGCTCCATCCAGATGAGGTGCAGGTACTTCCCGGAGTGTAGCTGACCGACGTCGTTTATTAGTGGCTGCTACTTCCCGTCTACGGGACCGTTGTTCGTCGGTTTCACTTGCTCTTCGAATGCGATCTTGTTGGTTTCGCGTTTCTCGTCGCCGGGATGCCTCCTCGTGTGTTTCTGTTCTTCTTCGATTCCTGTTCTGTTCGTTTCTTCGACGTTTTCTATCGGCAATTTCGGCTTCATCGAATGTTCTTTTTTTGAGGCATAGTTGTCTCGTGGCAACACGCGAAGGCGCCGAAGGTTTGTAAATTTGTGGAGTTGAAGAAGAAATAATAAAGCAATGCGAACGTGACATTGACGATGGATACAGGCGTAGGAGAACGGTGTCATACCTTTAATGCGGCGCAGCAATGCAGTTGGCAGTGGCAGTGGCGGATTTAGCTGTAGGGCAGGGGGGGCGGGTCGCCCCCCACGCTCCAGTTGGGTCTAAAATGGCGCCCCCCCCTGGGACGCTCTCATGAACACTAAAAAGGTGTAACCAGAGCAAAAAAAAAAAAGAATGCTAAACACGAAAAATTTAATCAACACTAAACTGCAATACGACAATATTGGCTTGCTAAATATCGTATTTCAAAACTGTAATATCTTGTTTGGTCAGTCAGGAGCGTCGCTAAGAGGAAAAGAATAAAGAAATATTGAAACGAATGATAAACGTGACGTTTTTCTTGATTTTTAGCAAAACAAGGTTTGCTATTCAGAGTACACAGAGAAAATTCTTTCTTTAGACTTTAGTGATGTTAGTTGTAGAAATACTTGAAATATTTGTTAAATCACAAGTTTAATAGCCAACTATGATTCCACTTTGGACAGTCATCTAGAGTTTAAAAGAAAAAGAAATTTATTTAATTCATGATGTTCAGATTGATTTAATTCAATCATTTGCATCTGAATTATCGGCAGTAATTGATAATGAACATGTATTTTCTGTAATTATCGATTAGACGCACCATTGATATATTTGAAATTGATAAGATGTCATTTTACGTTCAGTTTCAAAATCAGGACATGTTGTGGAACTACATATCACAAAAGCGAGACATTGATAATCACAATCTGAGGAGGAAAGGCATATTTTGGCTCATCTGTGATGTCTTGAACTAAGAGTGGCCTTCAAACCTTCATACAATGCCATCTATGTTAATTGTTGTTCTCATGCTTTGAATTTGGTCACTATCGAAGCAATGTCTGTAAACAGGGATGTATACAGGTGTTTTTGGCACAGCTGAAACGTATTCTTTACGTCTAGTTTACAACGTCTACATACTCTTTTTAAAAATCGAAAATCTCAACATGAATCAACAGTAGATACTCTGAAATAACTTTTTGATACAAGATGGGCAAGCCGTAGGCCGTAAGCATGCAGTTGATGCAGTTATTGGATCATTCTCTGCTATTCTAGCCACTCTAGAAGATATAATTTCAAGGCCATCGACATAACATAAAGGAAGTGTCAGAGCAGAAGCAATGGGACTATCTGCTTTAATAACAAAATATTCTTTTGTTTTTTCTGATGCTATTTGTACAGAAGTTGGTTGATATTTTCATGTTATCAAACCACTTGCAGCTCAAGAGTATTAAAATTGCAATTGCAAAACGATTGATCGATGTTGGAAGAAATAAGTTTGTTGAAATGAGAAGCGATCAAGCTTTTTTAAAATTCTGAAAGTAGATGTCTAAAAATTTATTAACGAAAATTGTTCCAAACAAGATGTTAAAAACAAAATTTAAAGAAACGCGAATTGCAGAAAATAAAAGTAAGGCAGGTGAACTTAGTAGAGATGAAAGGGCTAATGATCCAACTAACAGTTTTAAATCTGAAACGTACTTCACTATCTTGGATACACTTCTAAAGTAAATAGATTATTGTTTTAATGACTTTATGGGCGCAGCTATTTATGTATATTATATTGATCCATCACAATCACAAATGTTGGAAGAAAATACAGATCCTCTTCGAATTTTATGCAAAATTTACAAACACATTAACCTAGAAGAAGCATTCTTGAATATTATACCTTAAAAAATTGCATGCATCACAACGTCCATCACTATCTAGTGAGCTACAACTTAAAGAGTTTCTACCATTCTTGATTGAAAAATAAATGGCATCGGGTCACTCTTGTTTGTCAATATTCTATAAACATTTACTTGAATCTTCCTGTTATCAATGATTGAAAATCATCAAAAATTATTTGCGCTCAACAATGACAAACGAACGTCTGGCTGGATTGGCATTAATTTCAAATGAACGTGATGTAGGTGAGAAAGTTGACTTTGAATCAACGATAAATCGTTTCGCTCCATGTAGAAAGGAATTTAAATATGGCTCAGGGCTCTATATAAATTCGCATAAACTAAGTCTCTTTCTTCGATCAATAAATATACTATTGAAATAAATATACATTACTATTTTGAAAACATATCTGTTTATATTGTTTCTTCTGTGTGACTTGTTTGTTAATTTGGAAATTTTACTAAAATTAGTAGGCTAATGATTAGTATTGAAAAAGGCTGCGGATATTAACGATTAATTTCTCGACACTAATCCTTAAAAAGTTTAAGGATTAAATTATTTTTAACCATTAATCGAACCATCACTTAAAAATAATTTTAAGTCAAAAAGTCAAAAAAATTATTTTTTTTAAAAATGCGGCTGATAAATAATTTCCTGAAGATTACACGAACATTTTGGTAATGGCAGTTATGGAGTTTGACTCTGAAACAGAAATGACGACAGCTCTTCTGATGAATTACTGCGTAACAAAATGGAGATGAAAGTTCTTGAATCCATTAATCCTGTACAATGGTGGAAAATTAATGAACACCGATATCCGATAAGGTCATTCCTTGCCAAGACCGTTTTGAGCAACCAGTTTAAGTTTTCTCTGTTCCATGTGAATGATTATTCAGCTCGGCTGGTTATATTGTCAATTAGACCCGCTCATCACTTGAACCAATTAATGTCAACACACTTGTCTTTTTGCGTTAGTTGGTGAAAAGTAGACATATAAAGGAGACATGCCAGTGTTATTTAGATTTTCAACAAGAACGTGAAATGAGTGTTACTTATGACATCATAAATTAAAATTTTTGGCTTTAATCGAAATTAACGATTAATTAATCGTTAATATTTAAAAAGTTAACAATTAAATTTAAATTAATCGTTAACAGCCCTAGTATTTACCCAATCCTCTGATATTAGTAAAATTTTGCGGCGCCCCCTAAAATTCTCCTGCCCCCCCCACGCAGACAAAGCTAAATCCGCCACTGGGCAGTGGGTCAAGACCAGAAGACCGACCAACCGGTTGGTGGTAACTTACATCATGATTTAGGGGCCGTCCATAAATGACGTCACGCACCTAGGGGGGGAGGGGGGTCCCACTTTTGTGACGATGCGTGACGTGGGGGAGGGAGGGGGGTTGAAGAAATGTGACGTCACATCAAAAGGGTAACTTTAAATAAAACTTCCACTGAAATATTTGGTCACTTAAAATTTATTTAATGACTTTTTAAAAAAAAAATTCAATGCTTCTCAAAGTGCCAGTTGATAGGCCATCAGACGCCGGTTTGCGTAAGTTAACAAAACACGAAAATTAAATATAATTATAATTCTTAAGTTTGAGAATTCACAAGAGAACATAGGAAATTTTAACCCTTACGTCGTTTGATGTTGACATCAACCG
>MUZC01001776.1:10329-22794 GCA_002072015.1 Radix auricularia | reverse complement strand
AGTGGCAACCTTGGTTGACAGGACCAGTGGCAACCTTGGCTGACAGGACAAGTGGCAGCCTTTGTTGACAGGACAAGTGGCAGCCTTGGTTGTGATCACTAGTGGCAACCTTGGTTGACAGGACCAGTGGCAACCTTGGTTGACAGGACTAGTGGCAACCTTGGTTGACATCACTAGTGGCAACCTTGGTTGGCATCACTAGTGGCAACCTTGGTTGGCATGACAAGTGGCAACCTTGGTTGGCATCACTAGTGGCAATCTTGGTTGGCATCACTAGTGGCAACCTTGGTTGGCATCACTAGTGGCAACCTTGGCTGACAGGACTATTGGCAGCCTTGGTTGGGATCACTAGTGACAACCTTGGTTGGCAGGACAAGTGGCAGCCTTGGTTGACATCACTAGTGGCAACCTTGGTTGGCATCACTAGTGGCAACCTTGGTTGGCATCACTAGTGGCAACCTTGGTTGGGATCACTAGTGGCAACCTTGGTTGACAGGACCAGTGGCAACCTTGGTTGACAGGACTAGTGGCAACCTTGGTTGACATCACTAGTGGCAACCTTGGTTGGCATCACTAGTGGCAACCTTGGTTGGCATGACAAGTGGCAACCTTGGTTGGCATCACTAGTGGCAACCTTGGTTGGCATCACTAGTGGCAACCTTGGTTGGCATCACTAGTGGCAACCTTGGCTGACAGGGCTAGTGACAGCCTTGGTTGGCAGGACTAGGGGCAACCTTGGCTGACAGGGCTAGTGGCAGCCTTGGTTGGGATCACTAGTGACAACCTTGGCTGACAGGGCTAGTGGCAGCCTTGGTTGGCAGGACTAGGGGCAACCTTGGCTGACAGGGCTAGTGGCAGCCTTGGTTGGGATCACTAGTGACAACCTTGGCTGACAGGGCTAGTGGCAGCCTTGGTTGGGATCACTAGTTACAACCTTGGCTGACAGGGCTATTGGCAACCTTGGTTGGGATCACTAGTGACAACCTTGGCTGACAGGGCTATTGGCAGCCTTGGTTGGGATCACTAGTGACAACCTTGGCTGACAGGGCTAGTGGCAGCCTTGGTTAGCCGGACAAGTGGCAAAAATAGTGGAAAGATCAAGTGGCGTCTTCTTATCCTAGTGTGTTGTTGTCATCCTGTCAGTGTAGTTGCTTGTCATCCTGTCAGTGTAGTTGCTTGTCATCCTGTCAGTGTAGTTGTTTGTCATCGTGTCAGTGTAGTTGCTTGTCATCCTGTCAGTGTAGTTGCTTGTCCTCGTGTCAGTATAGTTTGTTCTCATCCTGTCAGGGGATGCCTTGGTGGACCAGTCCATGGCAGCTCTGGACTCTGATGATGGATCGTGTGAGGACTACTCAGGTCTAGTGAGGGTAGACTTGCCTCGGGGGATGTACTTCTCGTGGGTACGTGTGGTGTCCAGGGAGAAAGGTAACTCGTAGACTGACCCGTGCCAACGAGGTGACCTATAGTTTGTTTGTATGTGTTCTATATATCCATAGTGTGGAGGAACATGTAGAGTTATATGTTGTTTACATCCCTAGTGTAGTAGAACATGTAGAGTTATATGTTGTTTACATCCCTAGTGTACAGGAACATGTAGAGTTATATGTTGTTTACATCCCTAGTGTACAGGAACATGTAGAGTTATATGTTGTTTACATCCCTAGTGTAGTACATGTGGAGTTGTATGTTGTTTACATCCCTAGTGTAGTACATGTGGAGTTGTATGTTGTTTACATCCCTAGTGTACAGGAACATGTAGAGTTGTATGTTGTTTACATCCCTAGTGTAGAACATGTAGAGTTGTATGTTGTTTACATCCCTAGTGTACAGGAACATGTAGAGTTATATGTTGTTTACATCCCTAGTGTACAGGAACATGTAGAGTTGTATGTTGTTTACATCCCTAGTGAACAGGAACACATATAAGATCCTCGTGACCAGCTCTGAAGACTCCCATCTGTGCCAAGATTCGAGGGTGTACCTGGTTGATGAGTACACAGCGGACATCACCTGCTGCCTTGGGTTTCAATTGGTCAAGAAGGTTGTGGTCAGGTGGCAACATGTGGGCTACCGGTCAATATGCTCTGTCAACTTTTATGCAGGTGAGGCCGACACGAACAAGTTCAAAACAACGAATATGTAATACAATCATTGCAAGTGACAGGAAAACAACGAATATGTAATACAATCATTGCAAGTGACAGGAAAACAACGAATATGTAATACAATCATTGCAAGTGACAGGAAAACAACAAAATGTAGAATAATCAGCTGCAGTTTGCAGAAACGAGAAAATTTCATTAAAAGAAATCTTCTGTATAGAAGGAGAGATAATCTTGTGTATAGAAGTAGCGATAATCTTCTGTATAGAAGGAGCGATAATCTTCTGAATAGAAGGAGCGATTATCTTTTTCTGTAGAAGTAGCGATAATCTTCTTTATAGAAGGAGCGATAATCTTCTGTATAGAACGAGAGATAATCTTCTGTATAGAAGGAGTGATAATCTTCTGTATAGAAGGAGTGATAATCTTGTGTATAGAAGGAGTGATAATCTTCTGTATAGAAGGAGCGATAATCTTCTGTATAGAAGGAGAGATAATCTTCTGTATAGAAGGAGAGATAATCTTCTGTATAGAAGGAGCGATAATCTTCTGTATAGAAGGAGCGATAATCTTCTGTATAGAAGGAGCGACAATCTTCTGTATAGAAGGAGAGATAATCTTCTGTATAGAAGGAGAGATAATCTTCTATACAGAAGGAGCGATAATCTTGTGTATAGAAGGAGTGATTATCTCCTGTATAGAAGGAGCGATAATCTTCTGTATAGAAGGAGCGATAATCTTGTATATAGAAGGTGCGATAATCTTGTGTATAGAAGGAGCGATAATCTTGTGTATAGAAGGAGCGATAATCTTGTGTATAGAAGGATCGTCTGTAGCAGATAAGATTGAGTCTTGGCATTTATGTTTAAAAAATAATTTTAAAAATTATGCTTTGTGATGCTAAGTAGATTACTGAGACTATAAAAATTGTCGATGAAAATTTTTATGCAGAAGTAAATGGAAAATTTCAGCTTTGTTTGAACCAAAAAATTTTTTTTTTTCAATACTAGATGATTTACTGACCCATTTCATGTCTTAACTCACTGCTTATCTCTCACTGATGACCATCCATGTCGTAACGGTCACACCGTTGTCTGACCACAGGTCAGAACGTCGCCCTCCGTGGCATCTCCACCATTGTATCATCACCGAGGAACTACCCCGCCCCCTACCTTGTGGACGGCGAGCGGAGCATCACATCAGTCGGTACGACTACCAACAACCTCGATTTCTTTAGCTCCTGGAAACTAGAGCTGAGCGGGGAGAGAGTTGTCTTGGAAGTCCTTGTCTACTTCAAGTATGGTAAGTAAATGTGTTGATGGATGTCTTGGGAGTCCTTGTCTACTTCAAGTATGGTAAGTAGATGTGTTGAGAGATGTCTTGGAAGTCCTTATCTACTTCAAGTATGGTAAGTAAATGTGTTGAGAGATGTCTTGGAATAACTTGTCTACTTCAAGTATGGTAAGTGAATGTGTTGAGAGATGTCTTGGAAGTCCTTATCTACTTCAAGTATGGTAAGTGAATGTGTTGAGAGATGTCTTGGAAGTCCTTGTCTACTTCAAGTATGGTAAGTAAATGTGTTGAGAGATGTCTTGGAATAACTTATCTACTTCAAGTATGGTAAGTAAATGTGTTGAGAGATGTCTTGCAATAACTTATCTACTTCAAGTATGGTAAGTAAATGCGTTGAGAGATGTCTTGGGAGTCCTTATCTACTTCAAGTATGGTAAGTCAAATTTTTTTCAATCGCTTTTTTTAAGTTGCTGTTATGACAGTCGCTATTTTTAAGTCGCTGTTGTGACAGTCGCTATACTGCCTGGATGCGCAGGTGAAGTATCACCTGGAGAAGATATCATCAGTAGGTAAAGGTATTACCAGGTGAAGATATCACTAGGTAAAGGTATTACAAGGTAAAGATATCACTAGGTAAAGGTATTACCAGGTAAAGATATCACTAGGTAAAGGTATCACCAGGTAAAGGTATTACCAGGTAAAGGTATTACCAGGTGAAGATATCAGTAGGTATAGGTATCTCCGGGTGAAGATAACACTAGGTAAAAATATAATTCAGATGAAGTTATCACAGGTAAAAATAAAAATATAACGAGCTGAAAGTCTCACCAGTTGCCGTGCTGTCAGTCAATGAAAACATTAATACAGTGAGGGGTTAAACCTTGTTAAGTAGACTTTTACAGAGTATTTTAAAATCCGTTTTTTTTTCTCTCTTAACATCTTTTTTCCGTTGGGTGCTCGCCAGAGGCGTCACTAGGGTTGGTGCCCCCCGGTACGGTATCTCATAGTGTGCCCCCCCTCTCAAGATTTAACGCCATAGAACTCCTCCGAGTTTTCCAGTGCAAAATAACAGAAATACACAGACATTTACATTTTGGTGTCACCCCCCCGGTGTTGTCACCCGGGGCGGCCCGCACCCACGGCACCCCCCTAGCGACGCCATTTGTTCTTGCTTTCATCAAGTTTGTTGTTCGTTTAGACATGATCATGACCCGTGCTCGGGGTATAAGGGAATCACGTTGACGCTAACAGCAGTCTCTCTCTCTCTCTCTCTCTCTGTCCCCTCGATAGCCCTGCCAAACAACTTGTACCTTAATAATCACGTTGAGGCTAACAGCAGTCTCTCTCTCTCTCTCTCTGTCCCCTCGATAGCCCTACCAAACAACTTGTACCTAAATAATCACGTTGACGCTAACAGCAATTTCTCTCTCTCTGTCCCCTCGATAGCCCTGCCAAACAACTTGTTCCTAGACTTGAAACTCTTTGATGCATCCAACAACACCATCCGCCGTGAGAGTGCAGACCGACACCTCGTGTCAAAGGGCGCGTTCAGTGCAAGCATTTTGTCAGGGGCCAGCCAAAACGTCAAACGCGTCAGGCTGGAATTCTTGAGAACATCCCCGGCAATTAAAAGTCACGACATCTCAGAGGTGGAGATCTTTGGGGGTGAGTGTAGGCAGCGCCTATGGTAGATTCAGTGGTGAGTGTAGGCAGCTCCTATGGTAGTGGTGCGTGTAGGCAGCGCCTACGGTAGATTCAGTGGTGAGTGGAGGCAGCGCCTAGGGTAGATTCAGTGGTGAGTGTAGGCAGCGCCTAGGGTAGATTTAGTGGTGAGTGTAGGCAGCTCCTAGGGTAGATTCAGTGGTGAGTGTAGGCAGCTCCTATGGTAGATTCAGTCAGGGTTTATTTCTGACTTATGCGTAACATGTGGTAGATTCAGTCAGGGTATATTTCTGAACAACGTTTACGTATGGTATTCTTTTGTCATTGGCTGCGAGGTGGTAGATTTCGATTAAATATGCTTCATTTAATTTGATTTAATTTATTTATTTAATTTTAGAGAGATGATATATTTCATTCGAAAAGGTACATATTTCATGCATGATGTGGAATATTTCATTAAAGAGATGGTACATTTCATTTGAGTGATGGTGCATTTCATTTGAGAGATGGTACATTTCATTTGACAGATGGTGCATTTCATTTGAGAGATGGTACATTTCATTTGAGAGATGGTACACTTCTGTAATTTGCTGAGAGGTGTCACCATACGTGCTTTTAAAACCTGATCAAGTAATGTTCAAATTTGCACATTTCCTCAGCCTGTGCCCAGCTGCATTACTCCCTCTATTGCAACAGGTCCTGTGTTAGCGACTTATTTGAGGACTTCTGCTACCGCGACGGAGATTGTGATGGTGAGTACTTGTGCGCGCAACCACGGCAACCCTCTCACTCCACTATCGGATGCAAACCGTCCCTGCGTCACGTTCACTGTATTGCGTCACGTCTTTTAGTGATGAGCCATCGTGTTGAATATAGTGCACACTGCGCAACAATTTAAAATTAACATTTAACATCGGGAAAACCCCATTAACCTAAACAGTAACATCTCCTTGACAATGCAAGGCTAGCAATAATTTTTAGCGCATTTTCGAGAAGTCGAATGCGCTATTGCACCCGTTTTGTCCGTCTCTCATCACCTTTGATCACAGCATCCATAAGTCCTAGACCCATGATGTATATATGTTTTTTGTATGTCCTGACCTGCCATTTTTGCATCAACACTCAGTTACTCGATCCGTTAAAAAACCCCGTTAAAACTACCAAAAAACTTTGCGAATCGAGAGGTAACACTGGCGCAGGGAACGGCCGCCATTGCCGGAAGTCGAATACATCATTTTTCAAGCATTCAAGAGTGGTGCGAAGGCGTGCAAAAGAATTAGTTTTTTTTTTGTTTTTTGTTTTTGTTGACGTCATTAGAATATGTGTAAAAGTTTAGAGAGTTTTACGTCATCATTTGTGGTGACTTGTAGTTAGATTAAAGAGAAAATAAATTTTTTTAAAATGTAAAGAAATGCGTTTTAAATTAAAAAAAATGTCAGGTATATTCATTACACAAGAAAATTCATAAAAATATGTCTAAAATCTAAACACAATTACTGATAACTACATAATGCTGATATCTAACATAAGTACTGATACATAATACGAAAATGCGCTAACACGTCCTGAGTTCCAAAAGGGACCAGGCTTAACATGATTTTTGTTATATTAAAGGTGATATAATGATAAGAGACTTTGCATCAGTCCCCGAAATGATACAAGGAAAAGATATTTACAATAAACTGATGAAAGCATTTTAAACAAAATATAATTATTTGAACAGAAAAGGCAGTTTCAATAACTAATTAAGGCGCGCCTAGTATGCTAGGAACAACGTCTGGTTTTGGCATGCTTGTCCATGGGAATGTTTTTCCCATGGGAAACGTCCCATGGGATGGGATGGGATGGGATGGGACAGGCATAAACTGCCATGGGATTGAATGGGATGGGACAGAAAAATATGTCCCATGGACAAGCCCGGGTTTTAGTCCTCTGATAAATTTAAACTTATTCAGTTTGATCGTGTCAATCACCAAGATGCTCTTTGTGCCCGGGACGGCTGTAAATATTAGACCATGTTCTAAAGGATGTCATCAAAGTTGCGATTGACATCACTGATCAGACCATATAAGTTTAGATCTATGAAAATACTTGGGGCGGCCGGGGGGGGGGCTGTTCTTACATCGTTTGAATCATCTTATGAGCGTGAACACCTTGAATAGACCAACATGTTTTTTTCTCTTCAGGTCGTTAGAAAGGTGTGAGTTTGTTTGTTGGTGTTGTTGTTTTTGATGTTTTTATTATTATTAAACTGGAATGTAGGCTTTTTTGCTATACAAAAATGAGCTCGGTTTGAATTTTGACCATGCGGCCCCAAATTACAGTTCGCTGCCAAAGTTGTAGAGATATTTTGATTGTTCCTGCCGTAGGAGAGTGTGTGAAGTGAGTCGAGAGAATGACGTTTACTTTGTTCTTGCTTGTGGCGGACTCCGTTTGTTGTAGTGCTGTTCTCAGTTACGTGCTGGCGGTTGACTGATAGTTCACTTGTAGGTATGAGACAAAGTACTTCTCTTCGCGTTGTTTGAGCTTCATGAAGAGATTTCAAGTTCGTATGACAATAAAATTTAAAATTCTTTTCTTGATGTTTTTTTTTTCCGTATGGTATTATCTTGACAATGATGTTTCTACCTGCAGTGGACACAACAACGACACCATCGTCGAAAACTACGCGGATAACAACACCAAAGACATCGCCCAAAGCCGCAACGACATCGTCCAAGATATCAACGACAGCAGCCACCACTAAAACGATGTTGACAACCACACCAGCGACACCAGCCACCACTAAAACGATGTTGACAACCACACCAGCGACACTGCCCACAACAACAACGGCTCTGTCCGCCCCGGCGAGATTGTCCACCAGAGTGACAGGGCGGACGGTCAAGCCGACAAGGCTACCGCCTCGTAAGTACTTGCCCGCTTATATCTAAAAAAACTGACCACCATCTGTTCCCTGTTTCCTGTGACCAACATCATCTCCCCTGTACAAAGAGCATACACCTTATATGGTAGAGTAGCATCTTAAGTTGTAGTAAACTACACAAGTAGCGCATGTAGGTATGCGACAAAGTACCTGTAGATATGAGACAAAGTACATGTAGGTATGCGACAAAGTACATGTAGGTATGAGACAAAGTACATGTAGGTATGCGACAAAGTACCTGTAGATATGAGACAAAGTACATGTAGGTATGCGACAAAGTACCTGTAGATATGAGACAAAGTACCTGTAGATATGAGACAAAGTACATGTAGGTATGCGACAAAGTACATGTAGATATGTGACCTAAAAACATTGCAGTTATTTGTCCAATGAATAGTATTGCTTTATATGTTAATTCTAGTAAATTTTATTGAAAGATATAAAGCTCTATCGGCACAATGATATGGAACGTGAACGCCAAGAAAAATCCGGTTTCTAAAGTCCACATAACTCATGCAGTAATCTCCAGTGTAACTCTTGTACGTCTTTGTCGGTCCTGTTTGGACAAATTCTTATATAGCGTGAAAGGTGTTCACACACTTGTTAACTTATTCTTCAATCACTAACTCAAAAGCAGAATGCACAAAATAATTACGTTTAATCACTTCTTCTGTACTATCATTATTCCAACGAATACACGAATTTACACGTCTCATCTCTATAACACTTGCGTCTATCTCCCTATCCGTCCTACATTCTCAGTCCGTCTGTCCGTGTGTGTGTGTGTCCGAGTCTGAGTCCAAGCATTCATCTTATACCTGTTAGACTCCACCACCAGGCGCCGCCCCAGCTCTCGCCGTTCGAAAGTCAAAATGTCAATCAATTGTACCTGTACCTAGATAAGACGGTGTGGGGTGGTTTGACGTAATCTATCACTGGTCACTAATCCCCTACCCGAGTCACTCTGACTGACCATACATGACGCCTGGGCTAGACGCATGGTCCGTTCCGTCTACCAAGCCTTGATTACAGGCACATCCGCCTGTCCCATTTGCCCTCCGGTCGTTGGACTAAACCCGCCAGACTTTTGGGCTCCTCAAGGCCATCGACAGACCCATCTCTAAGTTCGCCCGACCTAAATTCCCCCACAATAGTAAACCTGTTTTAATTGTTGCCACTTTTGAGAACTTTCGATTCATGCACTCAATGCGTTTTTGTTTCATTAAGCCAACCAATGTCCATATGGGTTCTTCGGCTCCTGGTGTCAGTTCGTGTGTCGCTGCACGAATCAGCAGTGTCACAGAGATGGCAGTTGTAGGACTGGCTACTCCTGCCTGGGCGGATGGTTCGCACTGTCATGTCAGTACAGTAAGTACACATACCACAAGTGTCACAGAGATGGCAGTTATAGGCGAGGCTACTCCTGTCTGGACGGATGGTTCGCACTGTCATGTCAGTACAGTAAGTACACGGACAACAAGTGTCACAGAGATGGCAGTTGTAGGACTGGCTACTCCTGTCTCGACGGATGGTTCGCACTGTCATGTCAGTACAGTAAGTACACATACCACAAGTGTCACAGAGATGGCAGTTGTAGGACTGGCTACTCCTGTCTGGACGGATGGTTCGCACTGTTATGTCAGTACAGTAAGTACACAGACCACAAGTGTCACAGAGATGGCAGTTATAGGCGAGGCTACTCCTGTCTGGACGCATGGTTCGCACTGTCATGTCAGTACAGTAAGTACACAGACCACAAGTGTCACAGAGATGTCAGTTGTAGGACTGGCTACTCCTGTCTGGACGGATGGTTCGCACTGTTATGTCAGTATAGTAAGTACACAGACAACAAGTGTCACAAAGATGTCATCAGTCAGTACAGTAAGTACACAGACAACAAGTGTCACAAAGATGGCATCAGTCAGTACAGTAAGTACACAGACCACAAGTGTCACAACGATGTCATCTGTCAGTACAGTAGTACACAGACCACAAGTGTCACAAGGATGTCATCTGTCAGTACAGTAGTACACAGACCACAAGTGTCACAAAGATGTCATCTGTCAGTACAGTAGTACACAGACCACAAGTGTCCCAAAGATGTCATCTGTCAGTACAGTAGTACACAGACCACAAGTGTCACAAAGATGTCATCTGTCAGTACAGTAGTACACAGTCCACAATTGTCACAAAGATGTCATCTGTCAGTACAGTAGTACACAGACCACAAGTGTCACAAAGATGTCATCTGTCAGTACAGTAGTACACAGACCACAAGTGTCACAAGGATGTCATCTGTCAGTACAGTAAGTACACAGACCACAAGTGTCACAAGGATGTCATCTGTCAGCAGAGGTTGGTGTCACCCTGGGCGGTTGTTAATGCTTGCACCCCCCCCCTCACGACTTAACCCTTAGAACTCCTCCGGGTTTTCCCTGTTCTAAATAACAAGAACTTAAAGGGTTTTACATTTTGGCGTCACCTACCTCCCTTATGGTGTCACACGGGGCGAAACGCCCCCCCCCCACAGGTTTTACACAGGCAATGTTATAAATGTTATGTGTACATACTGTACAGATGTTATATAGATGTCATGTGTACAGAACAGTAAGTACACAGGCAATGATTTGGGGATGGCATATGTAAGTCCAGTAAGTACAATGTTATTGAGATGCCATATGTCAGTGCAATAAGTACAATGTTGTGTACCCGTCACATCATTCGTGTTTACTACTTTTAACCAATTTCTCGCAGTTAATTTCACTTCACTCTTAAAATTTGTAGATTCATTTTGTGCTCTAAGAGCAGAAATATTATAGTTTGAAAATTCGATAAGTATATCTTCGATGTACATTGTACCAAATGTCTAATTTAAGAACATAATTCATATGATGTTTACAACTGTGTAATAGAAATACAAAATATATCAAGTTAATCAAAATGAAACACACGTGTAACGGATGTTCAACCTAACAGTTGTTGATGCTCGTTTGACCAGATGACCTGGCCAGGGACGGACTCGCCAGTGACCCGCTTCTGAACGACAACAACGACAGCACGTGCCACGATCCACCCAACAACGTCATCAGCATCAACCTAACGGAGCCGTTCGTCTACACCTGGGTGAGGGTCACGGTCAGAAGGGAGGGTAAGTGGGTCAACTGTCCACACCTGGGTGAGGGTCCTGGTCAGTCATTAGGGTAAGTGGGTCAACTGTCCACACCTGGGTCAGGGTCGTGGTCAGAAGGGAGGGTAAGTGGGTCAACTGTCCACACCTGGGTGAGGGTCACGGTCAGAAGGGAGGGGGAGGGTAAGTGGGTCAACTGTCCACACCTGGGTGAGGGTCACGGTCAGAAGGGAGGGTAAGTGGGTCAACTGTCCACACCTGGGTGTGGGTCACGGTCAGAAGGGAGGGTAAGTGGGTCAACTGTCCACACCTGGGTGAGTGTCACGGTCAGAAGGGAGGGTAAGTGGGTAAACTGTCCACACCTGGGTCAGGGTCGTGGTCAGAAGGGAGGGTAAGTGGCTCAACTGTCCACACCTGGTTGGGGGTTCGTGGTCAGTCATGAGAGTAAGTGCCTATGGGAAACATCTCAGTGACAGAATAATGTGGGTTTTAATGTGAAAAAAAACGTTATGAAATTTCAATTGACAGCATATGGTTTTGTACATCAAAGTTGTTCATATGTATAACTGAATTGAAAACTTGAGATCTTTCACAAGTGTCAAATACAACGAGATAGAAGAAGTATTTCGTTCTTGAACTTGTCAAAGGTTAAAACTCGACCTTGAAAGGTATTCAGACGTGTTGAAAGTTAAAACTCGACCTTGAAAGCTATTCAGACATGTTGAAAGTTAAAACTCGACCTTGAAAGGTATTCAGACGTGTTGAAAGTTAAAACTCGACCTTGAAAGGTATTCAGACGTGTTGAAAGTTAAAGAATTTTATAAAACTATCACTATCACTCTCTCTGCCACCCCCCCCCCAAATCACAGTGTTTAATTTGACGATGGTGTTTCAAGACGACAAGGTGTGTGACCACATGCGGGTGGTGGCTGAGGACAACAACAACCTGGACATATACTGCAGCAACGACATCCTAGTGACGTACGTGGAACTTGCCTGGCAAGGAAACGGTTCCATTTGTTCTCTCCACATAAATGGAGGTCAGTAGGTCAAGTCTAAATGGGGGACAGTAGGTCCAGTCTAAATGGAGGTCAGTAGGTCAAGTCTAAATGGGGGACAGTAGGTCCAGTAACTGTAACTGTTGTCATTGCTTGTTTGTTCACAACCTAAAAGTCCACGGGACTAAATGTAGTTGTGTGCTTGTTTGTTCACAACCTAAAAGTCCACGGGACTAAATGTAGTTGTGTGCTTGTTTGTTCACAAACTTAAAGTCCACAGGACTAAATGTAGTTGTGTGCTTGTTTGTTCACAACCTAAAAGTCCACAGGACTAAATGTAGTTGTGTGCTTGTTTGT
>MUZC01001775.1:0-40120 GCA_002072015.1 Radix auricularia | reverse complement strand
ATAATGTCCACTTCTGCTTTGAATTTTGACTAGCCAATCTCTTAACTCTTGCTGTCTAATTCTGTAATGAATTTCCCACACAACTCACCACCTTATATTGCGATCTCTTCTCTACTCGGGTTACAGCCCCAAAAACCCATTTCTGCCTCACTTACTCGTTTGATTATCGGTTAAATTAGTTTTCCATTGATTACTTGATGATCGTACAACTTAAAACTATACATAACTCCCTCAAGCCTCCCAGTACGTGACTATTACATTAGATTACCTCATTAGACCATGCAGGTGTCCTGCACAGTCTTCCTCATAGTTCAGTAAACCATGACTCGAAGGACAACATAAATGGGCAGTATGTGCCCGTCTTGAAGCAATCTACTCATTAGCTAGTCTCGTGCATTCCTAACAAATGACTCTTTGCGCCGCTTTCCTGGCCCATGCCACCTATAAAAAAGCTCACCTTTCCGTCTTCTGGGCTCTTACATTCCGTAAGATAATTGACTTTATGCCTAACTAATTCAAGGGCACGCCTATACGCGCCTCACCTAAATCCAGATCTCTACAGATCAAGTTTATTTATGTTATAGAAGAAAAAAAAACTATAGAGTGACTCCCACCCAAGCTAAGACATTCATCGTTAAGGCGTGTGATCTAAGAGCCTTAGTTTTGGTATGTTCTATGTTTCTTGAGATGGCTACACAATAAATAATCCCATTTGAAATCTCTCTTAATATAATTTAAAAGTCAACTAAATTTTTAAAAATAAATTAACAATCATTGCCAAATTGAATTTGTTAAAGTTACTGCTGAAAACTTAATACAGGCTATCGACAAAATTCGGTAATACTATTTTTGAATCATTATAATGCACACATCAAAATCGTAAATTTCGTGTACGTCTTAGCCACTGGTGATGCTCAAAAACGTCAATAGTGAATTTTTGTTCCAATAATTCGGTGTGACGTTCTAGTATTACTTGATCATCTTTATTTTTCAAATCATTTGTCTATTATTATTTTAAATAAGTCTGGGCAATAAGCCACCTCTAAAAATGTGTGTATCCAGGCATACACTTCCTAAGCCCGCAAATTGCTACGCCCCTGACTAAGCTTATGATTGTTGAATGTCCAAAAATCAAACACAAATGCATGAAGAACAAATACAAACTGTATTTTAAGTAATAAAGTGGAATAAAACAATTATTTAAAATTTCCATTAATTAAGGGGAGGATCCATTTTAAAAGGGGAGATAATATTTTAAAACAAATTCTCCGGGGGCGATTTTGTTTTAAAATAATTTCTCCGGGGGAGACTTTATTTTGGGGGAGACTTTATTTCGTGACACCGGCAGTAACACGAACAACGTGAATACACACGGGTTGGCAGCGGTAGTAATAACAGGGCAAAGGAGAGGGGGAAGAATTTACAATACCCACAATAGCGTCGAAAAGTGAACACTCCACGTTGGATATTAATATTGAATTAGATAGGGCGCAAAAGGAGAAAATAAAGTCTTGTAGAGGAATTCAAAGACGTGATATCAGAGATACTAGGCAATACAACCGCAGGAGAACACATATCGATCTCCTCGACAACAAACCGATACAACTAAGACCTTACACAATTCCTTCACACATGACAGCAAAATTAAAAGAAGAAATCAACCTCATGTTAAAGTTAAACATCATAGAAGAATCAAAATCTTCATATTCTTCGCCGTTAGTACTGATAAAGAAGAGGGATTGCTCCATACGCACATGCATGGACTATAGGAGACTAAATAAGTTAACTAGAACCGTCGCCGAAGTCATACCAAACCCCGAAGATCTCCTTAATCAAATGACAAAAGCAAGCTATTTCAGTAAGCTAGATTGAACAAAGGGATACTGGCAGATACCACTGCACAAAGACAGTCAGAAATATACGGCGTTTCAAAGACCAGATGGCCTATACCAGTTTAAGTACATGCCCTTCGGTTTATCAACAGCCCCGGCGACATTTAACCGAATAATGAGAAAACTGTTCGGTCAAGTAAAAAATTTAGAAACTTATTTTGATGACATATGTGTGCATACAGAGGATTGGGAAAAACATATTAAGACACTACGGCAAGTTTTTGAAATTCTGAAAGAAGCTGGGTTTACAGTAAAACCTAGTAAGGTAGAGTTAGGAAAAACATCCATTAACTTTTTGGGACAAAGAGTAGAAGGGGGATTATTAAAACCAGAACATGCCAATGTAGATAAAGTGTTGAAAATAGAGAAACCAACAACTAAGAAACAGGTGAGAAGTTTAGTGGGTCTCATGTCTTATTACAATAAATTCATACATAACTTTTTAACACTATCGGCACCCTTAACGGACCTTACAAAAAAGGTCAACCAAATAATATTCGTTGGACAAGTGAATGCCAACAAACACTGGATGCAATCCAAAAATACCTGAGTAGTGAACCTATCTTAATTTTACCCGACAATAAATCAACATTTATAAATAGAACAGACGCGTCCACGAAAGGCATAGGGGCATGCTTATTGCAAACTAGGAACAACACTTAACATCCAGTCAAATTCATAAGTAGAAAATTGATGGATAGGGAAACAAGATATTCGACTATTGAGAGAGAATGTTTAGCGATAATATAAGCTGTTAAAAAACTTGCATACTATTTATTGGGGTCACGATTTGTTCTACAATGTGACCACCAAGCACTAAAATATTTAAATTTAACAACATTCACAAACTCAAGAATAACAAGGTGATCACTAATCCTCTAGGAATTTAATTTTGATGTTCAGTACATTAAAGGCGAACAAAACGTTATAGCGGATTGTTTATCTCGACTTGGAAGTTGGGAAAAGAGAAGATACAGGAGTTGAGAAAGTACTCATATATATAAACAAGGATACCAACAATCTCATACTGACGCCGATAATCTCTCACTGATGCCGACCATCGCAAAGAAATGCCTGCCGACAATTTCAAACGGTTTGCGACAATCTCAAACTGATGCCAACAAATTCAAAATAATGCCATCAACCTCAAACTGATGTCAGCAATCTCAAACTGATGCCAAACTTTTCAAACTGATGCTGACAATCTCACAATGATGTCTAATGTCTCACAGTGATGACGGCAATCTTACACTTAAATTGAATATCTCCAATTTAATGACGACAATCTCAAACGGATTCAGACAATCTTACACTGATGCTGACAATCTCACCACAAAATGCCAACATTCTCACCAGGCCATTTTTTTATAAAGCTTGTTTAGGTTTGCTTAGTTACTACCTTGAGTTTATCTTGACATTGATGCCGACAATCACTCACTGATGCCGACAATCTCTCACTGATGCTGACAATCTCACCACAAAATGCCAACATGCTCACCAGGCAATTTTTTTATAAAGCTTTTTTAGTTTTGCTTAGTAACTACATGTTCTTTCTGCAGTTCCTGGGGCTGGGCCAAATTGACCCAGAATTGGGCAAGTTTAGCCCAGGTCATGCAAATTATGCCTACATAGCAAGATTTTTTAAAAGCTGGTTTTGTTTTGCTTAGTTACATGTATTTTGCCAAGTTCCTTTTAAGAATTTCACGGTGCTGGGCAAATTGTGCCCAGGTCCAGGCTAATTTTTCCCATGTCCGGGCAAATTTTGCACAGTGTCTGAGAACAAAGAACATTTCTTTAATTTATTAAGATTTGTTTAGATATTTGCATTAATGCTAATTTTTCATGGTGTAACACCTTTTAAATTGAATTTTATCAAGAATTGTTGATATGTGTTGCTAATGACATTAATTGTTACCCAATTCTATATACCTTTACTTTGTGATATCAGTATTACCGGATTTATTTAACTATATCTTTTTAGATGAAAATTCTTAACATTTATATGAATCTTGATTTTTTAATGAAGATTCATTAGTTTTCACATGTCTAGATTTAAATATATCGGTGGTCAGTCATTTAATTATTATAATATACAGTGATTTAGTCAAGATATATTAACTTGAGTTTATCTTGACATTGATGCCGACAATCACTCCCTGATACCAACAATCTCATACTGACGCCGATCATCCCTCACTGAGCCCGACGGTCGCAAAGAAATGCCGACAATTTCAAACGATTGGCGTTAATTTCAAACTTTATGCCAACAAATTCAAAATAATGTCATCAACCTCAAACTGATGCAAGCAATCTAAAACGTATGCCAAAAATTTCAAACTGATGCTGACAATCTCACAATGATGTTTAAAATCTCACAATGATGATGACAATCTTACACTTAAATTGAATATCTCTAATTTAATGACGACAATCTCAAACGGATTCAGACAATCTTACACTGATGTCGACAACCTCATCACAAATGCCAACATTCTCACCAGGCAATTTTTTTATAAAGCTTGTTTAGGTTTGCTTAGTTACTACCTTGAGTTTATCTTGACATTGATGCCGACAATCACTCACTGATGCCGACAATCTCTCACTGTTGCTGACAATCTCAAAGAACTGCCGACAATTTCAAGCGGTTGGTGACAATCTCAAACTTATTCCAACAAATTCAAAATAATGCCATCAACCTCACACTGATGCAAGCAATCTCAAACTGATGCCACAAATTTCAAACTGATGCTTTCAATCTGACAATGATGTCTAAAATCTCACAGTACACTTAAATTGAATATCTCTAATTTAATGACGACAATCTCAAACGGATTCAGACTATCTTACACTGATGCTGACAATCTCATCACAAATGCCGACAATCTCACCAGGCAATTTTTTTATAAAGCTTGTTTAGGTTTGCTTAGTTACTACCTTGAGTTTATCTTGACATTGATGCCGACAATCACTCACTGATGCCGACAATCTCTCACTGTTGCTGACAATCTCAAAGAAATGCAGACAATTTCAAACAGTTGGTGACAATCTCAAACTGATTCCAACAAATTCAAAATAATGCCATCAACCTCACACTGATGCAGGCAATCTCAAACTGATGCCACAAATTTCAAACTGATGCTTTCAATCTGACAATGATGTCTAAAATCTCACAGTGATGACGACAATCTTACACTTAAATTGAATATCTCTAATTTAATGACGACAATCTCAAACGGATTCAGACAATCTTACACTGATGCTGACAATCTCATCACAAATGCCGACAATCTCACCAGGCAAATTTTTTATAAAGCTTGTTTAGTTTTGCTTAATTACTACATGTATTTTCTGCAGTTCCTGGGGCTGGGCCAATTCGACACAGAATTGGGCAAGTTTAGCCCAGGTCTGGCAAATTTTGCCTAGTACAAGGCAAGATTTTTTCAAAGCTGGTTTTGTTTTGCTTAGTTACATGTATTTTGCCAAGTTCCTTTTAAGAATTTCACGGTGCTGGGCAAATTGTGCCCAGGTCCAGGCTAATTTTTCCCATGTCCGGGCAAATTTTGCACAGTGTCTGAGAACAAAGAACATTTCTTTAATTTATTAAGATTTGTTTAGATATTTGCATTAATGCTCATTTTTCAGGGTGTAACACCTTTTACATTGATTTTTATCAAGAATTGTTGATATGTGTTGCCAATGACATTAATTGTTACCCAATTCTATATCAATTTACTTTGTGATATCAGTATTACCGGGTTTATTTAACTATATTTTTCTAGATGAAAATTCTTAAAATTTATATGAATCTTGATTTTTTAATGAAGATTCATTAGTTTTCACCTGTCTAGATTTAAATAAATCGATGGTCAGTCATTTAATTATTATAATAACAGGGATTTAGTCAAGATATATTACCTTGAGTTTATCTTGAAATTGATGCCGACAATCACTCACTGATGCCATTATTCTCATACTGACGCCGACAATCTCTCACTGATGCCGACAATCTCAAGTAAATGCTGACAATTTCAAACGATTGGCCGCAATCTCAAACTTATGATAAGAAATTCAAAATAATACCATCAACCTCAAACTGATGCAAGCAATCTCAAACTGATGCCAAAAATTTCAAACCAAAGCTGACAATCTCACAATGATGTCAGAAATCTCATTGTGATGACGACAATCTTACACTTAAAAATGAATATCTCCAATTTAATGACGACAATCTCAAACGGATTCAGACAATCTTACACTGATGCCGACAATCTCATCACAAATGCCGACAATCTAAGCAGGCATTTTTTTTATAAAGCTGGTTTAGTTTTGCTTAGTAACTATGTGTTTTTTCTGCAGTTCCTTGGGCTGGGCCAATGTGACCCAGAATTTGGCAAGGTTAGCCCAAGTCTGGCAAATTTTGCCTAGTACAATGCACGATTTTTTCAAAACCGGTTTTGTTTTGCTTAGTTACATGTATTTTGCCCAGTTCCTTTTAAGAATTTCCCTGTGTTTGAAAAATTGTGCCCAGGTCTAGGCAAATTTTGCCCAGGTCCGGCAAAAATTTTTCCAGGTTGGAAAAATTTTGCCCAGAACTATATTTTTCTATATGAAAATTCTTAACTTTATATAAATCTAGATTTTTAATGAAGATTCATTAGTTTTCACATGTCTAGATTTAAATAAATCGGTGGCCAGTCATATAATTATTATAATATACAGGGATTTAGTCAAGATATATTACTTTAAGTTTATATTGACATTGATGCCGACAATTTCTCACTAATACCGTCAATCTCTCACTGATGCCGAGAAACTCAAAATAATGCCGACAATCTCAAACTGATTCCGACAATCTCAAACTGATGCCAAGATTCTCAAACTGATGCCGAAAATTTCAAACTGTTTCTGCCAATCTCACAATGATATCAAAAAGCTCACAGTGATGCCGACAATCTGACTCTTAAATAGAACATATTTACTTTAATGACGACAATCTCAAACGGATTCCGACAATCTCACACTGATGCTGACAATCTCAACACTAATGCCCACAATCTCATTTACACTGATTTCCCAGTATCAGGCTATTTTATTTATAAAGCCTGTCTAGTTTTGCTTAGCTACATGTATTTTTGCAGTTCCTGGGGCTGGGCTATTTAGACCCAGAATTGTCCAGATAAAATCAAGGTGATATATATCTTGACTAAATCGCTGTATATTATAATAATTAAATGACTGACCACCGATTCATTTAAATCTAGACAGGTGAAAACTAATGAAGCTTCATTAAAAAATCTTGATTCATATAAGTGTTAAGAATTTTCATCTAGAAAAATATAGTAAAATGAACCCAGTAAATTAATATAGAATTGGGTAACAATTAATGTCATTGGCAACACATCAACAATTCTTGATAAAAATAAATGTAATTCGAGTTACACCCTGAACATGAAAATTCATGAAAATATCTAATAAATTTTAAAACATTAAAGAAATGTCATTTGATTTCAGAGACTGGGCAAAATTTACCCGGACCTGGGCAACATTTGTCCGTATCTGGGCAAAATTTGCTCAAACCTGGTTAAAATGTGTCCAGCCCTGGGCAAAATTTGCTCAACCCTGGTTAAAATGTGTCCAGCCCTGGGCAAAATTTGCTCAAACCTGGTTAAAATGTGTCCAGCCCTGGGCAAAATTTGCTCAAACCTGGTTAAAATGTGTCCAGCCCTGGGCACAATTTGCACATCCCCGGGAAATTCTTAAAAGACACTGGGCAAAAAACATGTAGCTAAGCAATCTAAACCGGCTTTGAAAAAAATCGTGTCTTGTACTGGGCAAAATTTGTTCAGCCCCAGGAACTGCGGAAAATACACGTATCCAAGCAAAACAAAGTAGGCTTTATAAAAAAAATTGCATTGTACTGGGCAATCATAGTTAGAATGTCGGCCTTAGTGTTGAGATTGTCGTCATCAGTTTGAGATTGTCGGAATCCGTTTGAGATTGTCGTCATTAAAGTGGAGATTGTCGATTTAAGTGTCAGATCGTCGGCATCACTGTGGGATTTTTGACATCAGTGTCAGATAAGAAATGAGACTTATAGTGACACTTCGATACATTTTGTCAGGTAAGAAAATACAATTAACATTAATAATATTAATAATCTTAAAATTATTAATTGTTAATTATCAGTAAATATTTTAAAAATAAATTGTGTTATTTAAAAAAAAATATTGTTAATTATTGTTAGTTTAATTTTAAAAAATATTTTAAGGCCAATAACTCTAGTTTTTTTATTTTATTTTTTTTAAAGAAAAATAAAATCAATGATAAATGTGTGGGGCCGCACACAAAGTAGATCACGCGCCAAAAAAAAAGGGGGGGGGGCGGGTTACAAAATAGAGTGACGTACTGCATAGACCGCCGTATTGGGCGATCTATATTTACACACATGCACAAAAGGCATGATTTCATACTCCACCACGTTACCCCTGTGGTGGGGGAGAGGGGGTGGGGATGAAAGCTGAGCAAAAAGCGCTTTACTTTACTTCACTTATAAACAGCCCTATACTTTCGATGGATATATTTTGGGTATTTATTGTAGTTATGTGTGCATGTGGTTTGATCTTATTAAAATGATAGTTACTTACTTGAAAGAAATTTTTAAAGCTCAGAATTACTTTTGCATCAAATTATAAAAAAAATTATTGCATATCAGTCTTTAATCTGTCGGTATTGAAAGGGGTTAGTAGCATTGGCAGCTTATGTTATGCTTAGCATTATGTAAATGAAATTGTTTGTGTATACGTTAGCATTCAGTCGAGACCCCCTACCTTATGCAAAATTCTGTTAATTTAATACCCCCCTACCATTCATATATATATAGTTGAATAGGTCAATATTAGTATAACAATAAATCTATATTTCAGAAAACAATGTATCAATATCCTCATTTGTTTCACCTTAGCAATCATCCTTTGCAATTATTCTTTTTATTTTAAAAATATTATTAAAATGTGTGTTATATATTTATATATATAAGTAATACTAAACATTCTTTATTGAATGTCATGTGTTATTTTGACATGTTGATTTTTAAAAAAAAAAAATCTATTTAACAGGTATGACATTTCAGGATTTAGGCCTGTACCATAAAATTGGCAAGAGTAAAGTGTCTAAAATTTTCATAGAAACAGGCATGTCAATCTCTTCTGTTCTTGACAGTGATATCAAAGTGAGTTATTTGTTTCAATACTTTAAATGATAGAAATTAATTCAATGACAAACGTCACAATTTAAATTTTAAAAAGCAGCTCAAATTTAAAGATTTAATAGTCATTTAATAACTCAATGATTTAAAATACCAAATGTTAATTTTATAACAGATAAAGACAAAATCTATTTAAATAAATTAAATGTTATATCTATATAACTATAAATCAAGATATTTGTAATATTAAATGCATATAAAATAACAAAGTCTCATGAAATATTGACCATTATTAAATAATATCACAATGTTTTAAAGGGCAACAATGCACAACAACTGTTTGGCCAAAAGCTTATCAATAAACTACACCACAAAATGATAATTTATAAAGAATGACACATAAAACAGAAATAGATAATTGATATTAATAGTAAATTGAAAATTCCAGATTATGTAACAGACATTTGTTTTTTAAATATTTTTTATCCATGTAATGCATAAAATGAGAGATTGCTTAATATAATCACTTTACATAAAAATAAAACTACAACATTAAAAAGAAAGTGAATGAATGTAACAGTAAAATATAAAAAATTACAGTTTCTTTTTAAAAATTAATAGCTAATATTACTGTTGCTCTTGTGTGTATTTATTGAAGTGTTAAAGAAATATATATATATATATATATAAATTTCTAGCTTTAACAAAAGTATCGATTAATTAATCGGTAATCTTTCAAAAGTTAACGATTAAATTTATTTTAATCGATAACAGCCCTAATATATATATATATATATANGAAAATCTCGCTCATGTGGGGCCGGGGGCCCAAAAACTTTTTTTGCTTTCATCACTAAATCTCCGACTTCCCGTGTAGGCAGAAGCATGAAACTTTGGGAAGTTGCTGAGTACCCACTGTGGACAAAGTTTGGCAAAAAAAGTTTTTAAAAAATATCTCTCAAGTGGGGCCGGGGGCCCAAAAAGATTGTTTCCTTATACGGGCTTTATAAAAATTGAAAATCACCAATTTTCGTATTTCCCGTGTAGCTAAAAGCATAAAACTTTGGGAAGTTGCTGGGTAACCATTAATGACGAAGATTGGCGATGAACAACTTTTAAAATCTCGCTCATGTGGGACCGGGGGCCCAAAAACAGTTTTTTCCTTCATCACTAAATCTACAATTTCCCATGTAGGTAGAAGCATGAAACTTTGGAAAGTTGTAGGGTAACCACTAATGACGAAAATTAGCGATAAAGAATTTTAAAAATCTCGCTCATGTGGGGCCGGGGGCCCAAAAAGCTTTCCCCTTATATGTGCTCTATAAAAACTGAAATTCAACAATTTTCCTATTTCCCCAGTAGGTATTCCCGCGTAGGTAGAATCATGAAACTTTGGTAAGTTGTTGGATACCCTCTGACTACGAAAATTGGCGAAAAATAATTTTTAAAATCTAACTCACGTGGGGCCGGGGGCCCAAAAACTTTTTTTGCTTACATCACTAAATCTCCGACTTCTTGTGTAGGTAGAAGCATGAAACTTTCCGAAGTTGCTGAATACCCACTGTGGACAAAATTTGGCAAAAATGTTTTTTTTAAAAATATCTTTCAAGTGGGGCCAGGGGCCCAAAAAGATTGTTTCCTTTTATGGGCTTTATAAAAATTGAATATCACAAATTTTCCTATTTTCCGTGTAGCTAGAAGCATAAAACTTTGGGAAGTTGCTTGGTAGCCACTAATGACGAAGATTGGCGATGAAGAACTTTTAAAATCTCGCTCATGTGGGGCCGGGGGCCCAAAAACTATTTTTTTCTTTCATCACTAATTCTCCAATTTGCCATGTAGGTAGAAGCATGAAACTTTGGGAAGTTGTTGGGTACCCTCTCACGACAAAAATTGGCGAAAAAGAATTTTAAAAATCTCGCTCATGTGGGGCTGGGGGCCCAAAAATTGTTTTTTCCTTATTTGAACTCTATAAAAATTGAAAATCATCAATTTTCCTATTTTCCGTGTAGGTAGAAGCATGAAATTTAGGAAATTTTTAAAGTACGTGCTCCCGACGATAATTTGAGGGGAAAAGGTAAATTTGCAACTCATGGGGGCCGAGGGCCCCAAAAATGTTTTTTCCTTATATGAACTATATAAAAATTGAAAATCACTAATTCCCCTATTTCCGGGAAGGGTAGAAGCATGAAAATTTGGGAAGTTGTTGGGTATCCTCTTAGAACGAAAATTGGCAAAATATAATTGTACAAATCTTGCTCATGTGGGGCTAGGGCCCCAAAAACATTTTTCCTTTATATGAGCTATATAAAAATTGAAAATCACGAATTGTTCTGTTTTCCGTGTAGGTAGAAACATGAAACTTTGGGAAGTTTTTGGGTACCCTCTCACAACGAAATTTGTGAAAAAGAAATTTGAAGTTCACACTCATGGGGGCCGGGGCCCCAAAAACTTTTTTCTTATATAAGCTAAATACTAATTCAAAATCAATAATTCTTATATTTCCCGTATAGGTAGAAGCATGAAACTTTGGAAATTCGTTGAGTACATGCTTCAGACGATAAATGGCAAAAGAGAATGTTAAAATTCGCACTTATGGGGGCTGGGGCACCAAAAACAATTTTTTCATTATATGGGCTATATAAAAATTAAAAATCAACAATTCTACTATTTCCCGAGTAGTGAGACTCATGCAACGTTAAAGAGTTGATAAATACACTTTCACGATGCTAGCAGGTAAAATAATATTTGCAATATCTCTTACTTGGGCGCCGTGGCCCCAAATTTAAAAACTGAAAATCACCAATTCTCCCATACCCGATTTAAGTAGAAGCATGAACTTTTAGAAAGCTGTTGAGTACAATCTGCCAATAATAATTTGCGAAAGGGACTGTTTAAATCCCACTAAATGGGGTAAGGGGGGCAAAAAATTATTGGGCGCCCAAAAATTTTTTCCCCCTTATATGAGCTATTTACAAATTCAAATCATTACTTCTCCTATTTCCCATATATGTAGAAGCAAGAAACTTTGTAAAATTTTTGATTACTTGCTTCCGATGATAATTGGCAAAAGAGAAAGTTAAATTTCCAAACTAATGGGGGCTGGGACCCTAAAAACGTTTTTTTTTTTTCATTATATGAGCTATATAAAAAATTGAAAATCTATAATTCTCCTATTTCCCATATAGGTAGAAGAATGACATTTTTTTTAATTTTCAGAGTACAAGCTCCCTACGAAAATTGGCAAAAAGAATGTTAAAATTCACTCTAATTGGGGACCGGGGGCCTAAATACATTTTTCTTATATTAAAAACTGAATTATCACTAACTCTCCAATAGTCCATGTAGTTAGGAGCATGACACTTTGGGTAACTGTTAAGTACCCTCTCACGACGAATGTTGGTGTAAAAGAATTTAGAAATACATTCATGGGGACCGGGCCCCAAAAAACTTTTTTTTCTAATATGAGTTTTATAAAAATTGAAAATCACGAATTCTCCTATTTCTCGAGTAGGTAGACTCATGAAACGTTGGGGATTTGATAATTACACTTTCACGATGGTAGCAGGTTAAAAAATATTTAAAATATCTCTTACTGGGGGGCAGGGGTTTAGGCAAATGTAGTTTTTTCCTAATATAAAACTATATAAAAACTGAACATCAATAATTCTCCCTTTCCCCATGTACGTAGAAGCATGAAACTTTGTCAAGTTGTTTAATACAATCTCCCGATGAAAGTTGGTGAAAGAGAACTGTAAATTCCCATTCATTGAGGGTCGGGGGCCCAAATATAGCTTTTTCTTATATTAAAAACCGACTCATCTTAAATTACACAATTCATCGTGTAGGTAAAAAATAAAAATTTTGGAAGTCGTTGGGTTCCCTCTCACGACGAAAATTGGCGTATTATAATTTTAAGATTCACACTCATTGGGGCCGGGGCCTCAAAAGCGTGTTTTTTTCAAATATATGCTATATACAAATTGAAAAGCACTATTTTTCATATTTNAGCACCACAGAGTCATCTATAGACACTCAATAGTGGAGTGAGCCTGACCACGGAGGATCAGCACCACAGAGTCATCTATAGGTTAAAAAATAATAAAAATATCTTTTACTGGGGGGCAGGGGTTTAGGCAAATGTAGTTTTTTCCTAATATAAAACTATATAAAAACTGAACATCAATAATTCTCCCTTTCCCCATGTACGTAGAAGCATGAAACTTTGTCAAGTTGTTTAATACAATCTCCCGATGGAAGTTGGTGAAAGAGAACTGTAAATTCCCATTCATTGAGGGTCGGGGGCCCAAATATAGCTTTTTCTTATATTAAAAATCGACTCATCTTAAATTACACAATTCATCGTGTAGGTAAAAAATAAAAATTTTGGAAGTCGTTGGGTTCCTTCTCACGACGAAAATTGGCGTATTATAATTTTAAGATTCACACTCATTGGGCCGGGGCCTCAAAAGCGTGTTTTTTCAAATATATGCTATATACAAATTGAAAAGCACTATTTTTCATATTTCCTAAATAGGTAAACGCATAAAACGTTGGGTGTTTTTTTAAATACACTTCCACGATAGCAGCAGGTGAAAAAATATTTAAAATATCCCTTGCTGGGTGCCATGGGACCAAATATAGTTTTTTATGCACTCATTCTCTTATCACTAATACTCCATCTTCCCGCAGCAAAGCGCGGGCAATTGCTAGTATATATATAAAATGAGATCTTTGATATTTTGTTATTGGCAATGAATAGCATACACTATTTATAATAATGATTTCAATAAATTTAATGCATTAAATACAGTATAATTGAAGTAATATAGGTCACTATATGTAACTTAATATTTAAGACCCATATAGGTGAACTTAGTTGGTTTAAACCTGTAATAATAATAAGAAATATAATTATCATTATCTTATATTATTATATGAATATTATGGTTCCCTTGTGACACCTTGCTCTGAAGGCTCGAATGTCACATGAGGGACACCTAATTGTCAAACACAGATAACTACAGAAGTTTATAACTCATTTGATAGAATCTGGTCCCTCGTTACCGGCAAGCCTAGATACAAACATCTTCCTCGACCGGCACCAGATGAGAGTGTTGTAACCGAGTCCATCAGATTAAGGACGAGACTATACTTGGATGCCCAGAGACTCAGCCATTATGCAAGTCTGAGCGGAGTTATCTAGACTCAAGATCACCTATATTCTTCCAGCGGTGTACATATCCGTACCCAGCTGAAGCCGATCCATCACTCTTAAGTGAGGTTTGAAGCCGGTTAGCCACAACAAATCTCGGGCTAACCAAAGCCAAAAGACTTCACGTCTTCGGAAGTCGCTTTTAAAAAGGTAAGCGGATGCTCAGAGTCAATAGGGGAGTCAGCTTGACCACAGAGGATAAGCACCACAGAGTCATCTATAGACACTCAATAGTGGAGTCAGCCTGACCACAGAGGAACAGCACCACAGAGTCATCTATAGACACTCAATAGTGGAGTGAGCCTGACCACAGAGGATCAGCACCACAGAGTCATCTATAGACACTCAATAGTGGAGTGAGCCTGACCACGGAGGATCAGCACCACAGAGTCATCTATAGACACTCAATACGGCAGTCAGCCTGACCACAGAGGATCAGCACCACAGAGTCATCTATTGACACTCAATAGTGGAGTCAGACTGACCACAGAGGATCAGCACCACAGAGCCATCTATAGACACTCAATAGTGGAGTGAGCCTGACCACAGAGGATCATCACCACAGAGCCATCTATTGACACTCAATAGTGGAGTGAGCCTGACCACAGAGGATCAGCACCACAGAGTCATCTATAGACACTCAATACGGGAGTCAGCCTGACCACAGAGGATCAGCACCACAGAGTCATCTATTGACACTCAATAGTGGAGTCAGACTGACCCAGAAATCTAACTTCAGTACTTAGACCAAAAGCGGGGACCGAATGTTGAAGTCTTCACCGCTCCTTTCACTATGAACGAATTGCAAACAGCAATCAGTAAGTTCTAAATTGCCAAGGCACCAGGACAGGACAAAGTCAATAACGAGATGATTAAAAGCCTTGGCACGATAGCACTGTCCTCGCTATTGAATATCATAAACAAGACGTGGGCCATGGTTGCCTTGCCTGGAGCTTGGCTGAGCGCGAACATCGTACCTATACCCAAAGAGGGGAAACATCGGATCTCCTGAACAGCTACCGTTTGATCTCCCTAACGTCGTGTTTAGGGAAGGTAGCTTAAAGAATTGTTAATCCCAGACTCTATTGGTACTTGGAGAGTACGAATAGGCTGAATATTGTGAGGAAATTAGGGCGGTTAGGGCACTGCGTATGTTTGGCCTTTGAAGTGCCGCGGGACTACAGGGCGAGTCCAGGTGGCCAGAGCCGCTAGTCCAGATGACCAGAGGTGCGAACTTGGGATCAAAGGACGAACGAAGCTTTGTAGACAGGCGCCGATAATTGAGAGCGGGTCAGAGCAGAGGAAAATGGGGGGGGGGGATTACTGACCATGATGGGGTACACCCACCTACCCCCGTCTTATCTAAGGGGAGGTACAATTTGATTGACGGTTGACTTTCGGACAACGAATGGACAAACGCTCGGACTGAGACTGACTGACGCACACACGGAAGGAACAGACAGAGAGACACGCAGGGAGAGAGAGGAGTCATGTAGTAGGAGGCAGAGGTAGACAGACGCATGTGTTAGAGAGATGAATGCACAGAAGTTAAGTGATTAAAAGTAATGAAGTGTACATTCTGCATTGGTGTTCAGTGTTTTAAGAATAATTAACCAAGTGTGTGAAGAGCAGAATAACAGTGAGAGTAGATAAGGATAGATGAACATAGAGCAACCGAGAGAGCTTCACAATATTAACCAGGTGGGCTTCCGGAAGGGAAAGCAGCCGGTTGACCAAGTGCTCCGTCTTCTCCAGTCCATAACTGATGGGCTCCAGAAACAAATGCATGCTGTGGACGTCTTTTTCGACCTCCGACAGGCCTATGATAATGTCTGGAGTTCCGGTTCGTTGTTGAAACTACAAGCCTTAGGCGTAACTGTGAACATGTACAGGTGGGTCCATGGTTTTCTCACAAACCGGACGATCGCAACAACTTATGGCAGTGAAACCTCAAGTAGGAGAACTCTGCAGCAGGGCCTTCCCCAAGGGTCGGCTGCACATTGTTTTTGGCTTACATCAACGACCTACCTGGTATGTTGCCAACCAGCGCTGCCGTGTATGCGGACGATTTGGCAATCTGGAGCACCGGTAAGGATGTCCATCGACTGTAACAGTTACTACAGCTTGACCTTTTCGCTATCAGTAGATACATGCAAAGGTGGCATATGGAAGTTAACACCGAGAAGACGGTCTAAACGCTCTTCATGAATGGCCGAACCGTTCTTAAACAGGAGATTGTGCTTAAAATAAATGATGTAGCGCTCAAATGGGACTAACAACCGGTTTACATGGGAGTCAAACTGGATCAGAAAGTACAAACATAATTTTGTACAAGACCGATTCTCCAAGGCAACCGCCAAGCTCAACCTGGTGAAAAAATTAGCTTGCACAAACTGGGGCGCTGGAGCAAACACCCTCAGAGCTTTATATCTGGGAAGTGTGAGGTCGATGATAGTATGCCGGTCTAAGCCTTTCCCAGCAAAACGGCATTGAAAACCTTTGGCTGTATCCAGAACCAGGCTTTGACGTTCATCTGTGGCGCGTATAGAAGTACACCCACAGCTGCGTGGAGGTCATAGCAAATGTAGAATCACTTGAGATATGTCGTGACAAGGCGATCATTACTACTGCAGAAAGGTGTCGCAGGCTGGACACCAGGGTCCCCTGCTACCAAATGCATCATAATTGGGATGGACGAGGGAAGTTGAAATGGTCCTCGTTCATGCATCAAGTACTCGAGCTTGATAGGGCTGTTCAAAACCCACGAAATAGACATAGAAACATTCGCGTCCCAATAAAACCGACCTATGCTGAAATGAAACGTCCCACAATACATTTGTCTTTGGCTGACACGTGGTACCAGGAGTGGGAAGATAGAGCGACAGCCAGAGGGGTATTCACTAGAATGCCCAGGCCGAGCAGATCAAATCAATGGTTGGGTCTAAAACGAAGGGAACAAAGTTTGGTTACCCAAATGCGCATCGAACATTGACCAACCAAATCTTATTTTAACAGGCTAGATCACAACAGGAACCTCAACTGGCGCCATTGCAGCAAAGCCTCTGAGACGATCACACACTTGTTGACGTCATGTCCCGCGCTTGACATAGCCGGGGAGGTTAGGTGGGAAGGGGAGTCCTACGTTCAGACAATGTTGTATAATAATAATAAAATGATAATTTATATAGCGCTGTATCCCAGCAAGGAGCCAGGCTCACTGCGCTGTACATGGAAATAACAATAAATATATCAATAAAAAGAAACATTCATATCATAATATTAACTACGTAAATGACAATAGGCTATACTCAATACATCAGCTACGTTAATTATTTAAAGAAATGTTGTTTTATTAATTTTGAAAATAAATTTTAAAAAGATGTGTCTTAAGTGCAGTCTTGAATGACTTAGCAGTTGAAATGCTACGGATATGTAATGGAAGATAATTCCATTGTTTGGCTGCACAAAAGGAGAATGACCTTTCGCCAAATGTTTTAGTTCTTGTCTTAGGAACACATATATAGCCAAGTATTAGCCAAGGCCTTAAGAGATTAGATCTCCGGTCCAAAGAATATGTGTTTAGTTTAGTACTTAGAGCTAAGAGACTTTGATTAAGTTAATTTTCATTACATATTATTAGAATAAGCCTCGAATAAGGCAGCTAATCATATAAAGCATCAATTAATAATTCTTGCGGAATTAATGTAGATAGTGTAAATAAAATTATATTTCTTTTAGTTGTACACAAGTCTTGTTTGTTGTTTATCAATTGTGAGATCAATAAAGTATATTTTTGTAGGCGAGATACATTATAAATATCAATAATCCCTAGACAACAAACCACAAATCTAGTAAAACATATATTTAGTGCCACAAAGGTTACGTCTTTATAGGCTTCCACAGTTGATGTTAAAACGTGCAAATGTGTAAATATTTTTAGATTTGATTATACAAAAATATTATATACATAAGTCTATGCACATATATTTCATTTACAATTTAGTTTTTCAATTAAAGTTTAAAATTACTTTTTATATTAGTAAAATGTAAGCAAGATAAGAGTTGCAGCTAATGTTAAAACTCCAGGCACAAATTTTTATTTTGAGAAGTGTAAGCACCACTAATGTTACATTTAAAATAATGTGTGTTTTTTTCTATCTACTGAACACTTCTAACTCATTGCATAAATAAAAGTAATGAAAGTCTTCTTAAGTGGCATTAGTTTCCAGTGAACTCGTTCCAAAAATTTGGCTAGATTAGTGTAACGATGGACTTGACTTGATAACACTTTTTGTACAGGCGTCTGTCTGCTGTTTTAGATGTATATGGTAACTATGTTTGAATTTAAAAATTGTCACTTTCGTGTCTATGGTTTTAAACACATAACTTTAAAAATAAATGTGATATCCATGGACTTAAATTTTAAATGCAAACAGAGTTACAATCGTTATCATATACCCATAAAATTTAATACTTCTAACCATAGGATTAAGTCTATGTTTTTTTTTCTTTAACCGCACTAAGACATCACATTTATAAGTTCATATGATGACACATTCACCAATGATATAAGAGGACTCATTTGTTTAAATATCCCACACTGAAGCAATCACAATACATATTTGTTAACTGGTGTACCGAACAAATTGGTTCAAACAGAAATAAATATATCATCAAAATATTCCCAAACACCACAATAATACACAAAAAATACGACATATTTTTATATCAACAAAACAAGTTAAATTATGTAAATTATTATTCTAAAAATTATAAAAAAACAAAACAAAAATCATTTAAATAAACAATGATAATGTTCAAAAGGAAAAAAAAGTATTTCTATATGTTTATTTCGCTTATAAAATCAGACATACATGTTATAAAATGGTA
The DNA here is from genome assembly GCA_002072015.1 of Radix auricularia. Classification (NCBI taxonomy): domain Eukaryota; kingdom Metazoa; phylum Mollusca; class Gastropoda; family Lymnaeidae; genus Radix; species Radix auricularia. The sequence goes on along the minus strand of MUZC01001775.1, from coordinate 20,919 downwards.
TTCAATACTAAACATTATTTAATATACACCATTATACTTTTAAATAATTATTTTTTAAAAAACAAAATTAAAATAAAACAAAGTCAAAATGTAAACGAAAGGAATATATTAAAACATAACACAAAATTCTAATACTTTAAAAATATTGCCATGTTTGTTGGAGGTGTGGGTGTCGATAATGAAGATAAGAGTGTACATGACGCGTGTTGTTATGAGGATATGGAAGGTGTGAGTGTGCATGAGGCGTGTTGTTGGTGATGATATGTAAGGTGAGAGTGTACAAGAGGCGTGTTGTTGATGATGATATGGATGTGAGAATGTACTTGATGTGTGTTGTTGGTGATGATATAGAAGGTGAGAGTGCACATGAGGCTTGTTGTTGGTAATGATATGCAAGGTGAGATTGTATATGAGGCGTGACGTTGGTGATGATAATTTGATGTATTAGAGATCAAATACAACTTTTTGAATCATGATTATATTAATATAGTAACATTTTTAATAAGAACCAACTGTAAAAAGAACAAAACATATGATGTTAATACTACATTAGATGGAATTGTTGGAGTTTGGGGGGTCTCAAAAATGTAGGTTTGAGAGCACATTTGGCGATAATAATGTTGTTATTATTTACAACAAACAAAATATGAAGCAAGTTTTTGAATTAGTCTAAGAATTTTTAAAGAAATTATTTTTTTAATATGTGTATTTAAAAATGTTAAATGTACAAGAAATGAAGTATTTGGAGGATTGGGTACTGGGGGCGCAAATCGGGCGTGACAACTGTGTTGCGTTTTATATTCTTTAGCATTTGGTACAAGTTCTTAACAAAATAAATTTGTGATCAAAAGTTTTAGTTTATATTAAGGGGTTATAAGAACAAGAAAGAAGTTCATTAAAAGTAAAATTGACATTTCTGGTAAAATGGTGGTGGAGGTGTCGAAAAATGTTGTTGGGATGTCGACAATTGTGGTTGGGGTGTCGACAATTGTTGGGTTGTCGATAATTGTGGTTTGGGTGGCGACAATTGTGGTTGGCGTGTCGACAATAGTGGTTGTGATGTCCACAATTGTGTTTGGGGTTTCGACAATTGTGGTTGGGGTAATGACTATTGTGGCTGGGGTGTCGACAATTTTGTTGCGGTGTCGACTATTTTGGTTGGGGTGTCGACAATTTAGGCTTTGGTGTCGACAAGTGTTGTTTGGCTATCGACAATTGTGGATGGGCTGCCGACAATTTAGGCTTTGAGGTCGAGAAGTGTGATTTGGGTGTACATAACAAGTTGCACAGGGAGTTATTTATTAAAATAATATCCATTTGATACTGGTTTGTATTATGTCAAAAAGTAAACAATATAAACATTTTATAGTCTTATTTTATATGTACATGGTATGGGAAAGTAGGAGGCAGGGTACAATAACTGATGATGAGGGTGCACATGGTGCATGGTGTTGTAGTGTACATGGGACGTGGTAGAGGGTGTTGTCTGTTACAACAATCAACAGTTGATACTAGTGTGTATAAAGTATATAAACAATGTTATAATTGTTTACACTATCGATATTCGATTTATTCCCGACCTGCTCCACTAAAATTTATTCCCTCAGAGTTGACCCCACTGTGGACATGATGATCATACGACCACCCAGCATAATACTCCAGTGAGTGGACATATGCCCCACTACTACCTGGACATGTACATGTTGTGTACGTGTACTTGGTCCTTTCAACACTCACGTTGCACCTGTCTATCCAGTGTCCTATAGAGATCTGTTTAGGACATCCATGTGGATGTGATACTATCCATGTCAAATTGTCTCCAAATCTCCAGTATTTCTTGAATATTTTCTCCCGCAGAAAATTCCAGTATTCCACCATCTTGTCCAGTTTTTTAAGTAAATTTACATCACATGTCACACATTTCAACCAACACCAGTCTTCCTCAATGTTTGTTCTAACTACCGTCCAGTCATCAAGAGTGAACAATGGACTATCTTGACTATCATAGAACAATCTACACGTGGTGTGTCTCGCCTCAAGGTCATCAAACACCACGTGTCTGGCCGTGTTCATCCATACCTCCCCCCACACTTTGCTGGGTGTGTCAGAGTGTTGACACTTGTGACATGGACAAGTTCCCTTCTTGTATCCAATGTTTACATACCACACCTTCCCAGTCCCTACTCTCATGACCTCACTTTCTCTCTTGTTATAAAATGCATATGGTTGTTTGGTGTTTGGCCAAAACTCTGGTCTTTTTGTACTGGTCATTTCAACAGCTACCCTGACAATAGGTCAGCTACAGATTTGATATATTCAACTAGGAGGTCGTCATGGTTCATTTCAGGCAGGTGATTGATGTTAAAATCTTTGACAGGTATAAACTGTTTGTGACCTGGATTCTTCTTACAGCCAACAAGATGTTTGTGTAGATCTGCTTCTCCTCCTTCTGACACCTGGGTTTCATGTGTACCTGACAAGGTCATCAAAGAAATTTCATTTGAATCCATAAGCTACATATCTTTCCAACACTTTGTCTCATTTTAATTAGATTTTGTAAAGTCTTTTCTTTAAATGTAATAGTTTTAAAGGCGATTTTATGTAAGAAATTCCATGTGTAAATCTATTTATCAATCTATCTATCAATTTATCTATCTGTCTATCTGACTTTCTGTCCGTCCATACATACATCCATTCATCCACCCATCTACCCATACATCAACCCACCCTAACCCACCCATCCACCCACCCATCTATCTATCTATCTATCTATTATATCTATCTATCTATCTATCTATCTATCTATCTATCTATCTATCTATCTATCTATCTATCTATCTATCTAATTGTCTGTCTGTCTGTCTGTCTGTCCTGTCCTGTCCTGTCCTATCTGTCTGTCTGTTCTGTTCTGTCTGTTCTGTCTGTTCTATCTGTTCTGTCTGTCTGTTTGTCTTCCTGTCTGTCTGTCTGTCTATCTGTCTGTCTATCTTTTTGATTCTTATCATTTAACCAATTTTTAAAAAATCAATAAGTAAGAAAAAAATACACTAATATTTGTTTTAAAATTGAATGAATTAACATGATACCGTTGAATTTCACAAGTTTTCGCATTTCTGATTCCAGACCAGCTTTTATTAAAGCATTCTGAATATAGAAAAAAAGTTTTTTAAAATTAGTTTTAGTTTTTCGTTAATACATACATATCATTGAAACACAATTTCATCTGCAGTAAATATATTGTAGTTAATATTGTTTTCAATTGTCGACAATTTATGTATATTGCCGCACAAGAAAAGAGCCATAACATTAAATTACGCTACACTTTTAGTTTGTAAACTTCTTTAACTGTGGATGCTGGTACTTTTAGAAATGCTTGATTACGTTAGTCAGTTGCAAACTATTATTACCATTTACAATTTTCTTAATAAGTGATTTATTTTTAAAAACATGAAAAAATATTATTCTTGTTATGTGTCCTCTCAGTAAGTTAAAAATATAATAAACGTTGAATACGATCAAAAGATTAAACGTTTATTTTGAAATGTAAATATCCTCCTTGGTGCAGTGTTGTCTGTGACACTTTTGGAAAAAAAACAAAAAAAAAACTAACCAACATGTCATTAAAGAAACCTAGATCCGAGTAAAAAAAAAACTAGAATGCTAAAATGAACAAATGCAAATTCATAAATCTCTCCCACCAGCCCAAAGAAAGAAACATAGCCGTATTTTTTTTATAATTACAATTTAATCATGGCTCAAGTAATTTTATTTAAGTGTCATTTTGGTGTGTATTTAGTTTTGGGCCACAATATGAGATCGTAACACCAGTGAAACCATGTAAACGTCATTAAATAGTTTTAAAAATAAAATATTTAAGTAGAGCTTTCATTTACAGTTGCGCTCTATTATGACATCACTCGTCTTAAATACCCCCTCCCACTTGTCAAACCTCTCACAAATGTGTGACATCCCCCCTCCCCGATGAGTATCGTCATTTACTATATTCTACATAATTATTTCTAAAATATACTTACACTTGCATTTGTTCATCACATATGTTATCTTTCTTATAAAGCTTATTAGCAATCTTAGTAATCTTGGAATTATTCTAATTTTAAACAGTAGATCTATATATTGAGTCCATGCGCTTATCAATTTTCAAGTCTCGTATTGGATTTTTATCTTAGCTTTAAATGTTGGATTCAGCGTTTAATCAGGCAACCCATTTCAGTTCCGAATTCGCACGGAAAGAAATTTTTGTTTTGTTTATGCATATGGAAAAGGAAAAGGTTTTTTTAGAAGTATTTTATCTAGGTCTTGTATTAGATTATCTTTAGTCGATACTCCAAACTGTATATTCTCTCAGCGCAGAAATAGGAAAATTTTAGAGATGATAGACTCTAATAGAATTGAATATTTTATATCACTCAAGTTGTTTTATCTTGTACCAGAATTTTTCTGACAGATGGCGCAACCTTTCGAAAATATAGTAGCATAGTGTCATCCAGTTATAAAATGAACCTAGAGCGGCTAAGAATATTGTTGCCACTTAATGCTCATTTTTGATTATTTTTTTAAAAATTATTATCAAAAATAATAATTATTATTATTTCTTTTGTTACTCTACTTGTTCATATTTAGTTATCCTGGTACTTTCAAATCGAATATTTACTTATTGAAATATTTTTTTAAAAATAAATAAACACCTAGATTTTGGGTATTTTTTTAAATTAAAAACCTAGAAACCTAGTCGAGGTTAAAGAAATTCAAGATCTAGGTTTTAAAAAAAACCTAGCGCTGGCAACACTGCCTAGTTGAAATCACGCGACACTTCTGTCGTCTGCAATAATTTTTCTTTCACTTTAAATGAATGCCTTAGATGCATTAGTATTAGTATATTATATAATTATGATTATTTAAAGAATATCCTAAATAACTTAATTATATTATGCAATAGACATTTATAATTAGTTAAATTTTCAAATATACAACATGAATTTTATAATTTGTATACACGTGCGGCATAAGACTGCACGGGGCCCCTGGCTGCAACCAAACGGGGGCCCTATCCAGCCAAAGACCCTTTAAATAAAATTATTTGTTGATTTATCAAGGTTTAACTGTGCTGTGGGAACGGCTTTCCCCAAAACAAAAATATTAAATGAACTTGAAGAAATAACTGCTTGAAAAATATGCCAGTATATTAAAATTAAGTGTAAAAGAAAGAAAAAAACCCCGACAATCAGGAATCGATCCTGATATCACTTGAACCATAGGCGTGAACTCTTCTACAAGGCCAGGGGAGGCTATTCAAATTCGTAAATTTTAAAAATATACAAACAATATTCTATAACTAGATTGTGCCGGGGCCCCTTTTTTTTGGGCGCCAACCTTTTTCAAAGGACCAACTAACTTGTCCTTTTTTGATAAATACGAAATATTAAACTTTCTGAAATGGTGGTCGAGAGGTAGCGCTCTCGACTGTCATACCGATGGTCACGGGTTCGAATCCACACGAAGGTGAGGATTTGTTCTCGCAGCCTTAGGAGTCCCCGAGTCACCCAGCTCCGAATGGGTACCTAACTAGACAATAGTTAGGCGGCTGGGGTAATGCGTGGAACCCCTATAGCCGTGGCCTGTGACCGCTGCATCACTTGCCAACAGATCATCTCTCATGGTCTGTGGACGCAATTATCTTCTGCATAGAAGGAGCGTCTGTATAAGATAAAGTATTTAATAATAGGGGTTGTATTTTGCGCACCGATGCACACCAAACAATGACGTCATCATATTAAATATCTTTACAGCGCTCATCAACACACGATTTTTCAACTAAACTAACTGTCGTACATCGCTCCTCAGCGCTCCAGATCCAGTGAGTGACTTGGACTATTATATTATTTATGGTAGTGAGTATAGCCTCGTCAAAACGACCCAATATGCGGCTGCATATTGCTATTCTTAGTAACATTGTTTATAAAATGATGTTTATAAAATTGAAGAGTTACAAGTATTCACTGCGCCTTTCATTGAACCTCCGATTCTATATGTGCATTCAAACAATCTCTAAAATCTATCACTAAACCTAACCCAAAACCCTAAAAACTATCACTAAACCTAGCCCAACCCTAAATACTATCACTAAACCTAACCCAAACCCTAAAAGCTATCACTAAACCTAACCCAAACCCTAAAAACTATCACTAAACCTAACCCAAACCCTAGTAACTATCACTTAACGTAACCCTAAAGTCTATCCCTAAGCCTAACATCAAAACAAACCATTAAAAAAAAAAGTCGTATTCATAATCAATTAATGTAGTATTGTTTTTTTTAAAAATTTGCATCAATAAGAAATCGAACCCCCGAACCTGCGACGTAGCGTACTATCGTACTATCAATATGACCACACAGCCACACATTCACATATGAAATTTTTAACCTTATAAAAAAATATAACTAAGAATAGCAATAACCGGAAGTGAACGAGCGCGTATGCAGCCGCATATTTGGTCGTTTTGACGAGGCTATACTCACTACCATTATTTATATGTTCTCTTAGTGAACTACAAAAATAAAGTTTTTCAATTATTAAAGAATATCGGGTTAGATTGGCACTTAGCTCAGTGTTTCACAAAATTGTCCATATGGACCCCCAGGGGTCCGCGAAACAATTCAGGGGTCCGTAGAAAATTAAAATTCATTTGGGGGTCCCTGAACAACGTCAGGAGGTCTGCGGAAGGTTTAGAGTGAAAATACTAAAATATGTTTTTTAAAAAAAATATTACTGATATTAAAAAATAACGAACAATGAATAATATAATTGCGATTTTCAGGTCCTTATTATAATAAAGTCGTTCGACCTAAAAAAAAATATTTTTTTTTTAATTAAAAAAAAACTATCATATTTCCCCAGCTGTATCCAACCAAATGCTGAGTTAAGTGAAAGGTATGCTAAGTTTGATGCGTGTGAAATGCGGGGACCCTATAGATAGTTTATAAAATAAAATATTTTAACGGAAATGACAATGATTGCGAAATTATGTAAATGCTTTAATATTTATTTACTCTCTAGACCAAATATTCTAATTAATTATTTTAAAAAATGTAATTAACAGAGAATTCTGGCCCGCATCCCTTTCTTTTTTTTTCAGTTTTAGATGGCACAGAGTGAGACAGACTATCGAATATTGTTTTATATAGGAACGCAATTATGCTTATACTTGCATAACTGGCCTACAATATAAAGTCAAAAAGAGTCGAACATGTAATACACCATTTCTTTTTATGAAATGATGATATAAAGTCTTAGTGAATAAACACATTTAACCTTTTAAAGGCTAGTTTGATACATGTATTTGGAAGTTTTGATATAGTTGAATTTTGAAGTTTATCTAGATGGTTTTATTTTTTAATACAAGTACATTAAATATTTGAATACAATTTAAATTGTTTGAAAACATTGTGTTTCACATTTTCAATAATAAACACCTTTAATTTATTATTTATTTATTATTTTTTTAATTTAATTTTTTATTATTTTTTATTTATTTTTTTTTTTTGGGGGGGGGGTTTATAATAAATTTAAAAGAATTAAAATTCAATAGAATTTATTCCTTACGTCAAATATTCTTAAATATTTTACTGCAGCATTAAATACATTTTAAATACAAATGTTCTTATATGGTTTTGGCCCTTCTAAAGATGATTGAACCAAAAAAAGAATGTAGACAGTAAAGTGTATACTATTTAGAGTATTCCTTTATTTCATCACCAGGTAATTGTATTTTTACCAATGTTTCTTCCTTGTAAAAAATACATTGCCGAATAACTATTTAAAATCTTCTGTCACGAATGACCAATTTGTCCTTATAACCTGTTGTTAGTTGTGCACGGTGGTGTGTTTTGTAGTCGGTTTTGTTATAAAGTTATGGGTTAGTGGTGCGAGAGCGTGCAAAAGTAATTTTTTGTTGACGTCATTGGAATAAATGTAAAAGTTTAGAGAGTTTTTTGTAGACGGGTAGTTGTTCAAAAACTCTTAGCTGTAGTGACCAACTGTTGATATCCCAAAAAGATTTTCAATGGGCAATAATTCAGTCCAAAGAAGGATTGGCGAAATTAATTAGTATGTTTATATTTTTCAAATAATTATTTAAAATTATCTGAACTTTCTACAGCTTGACGAGTCAACTTTTCATTAGGCTTTACTTTTAGCTGATGTAAAATTTGTAAAAAAAAAAAAAAAAAAAAACAACTTTTTAACCAAGAAATTATGTTGCTAAAAATTTGGAAACAGATATGAAGGTTAAAACATTATTTATTGAATTAAACGGATTTTTCGATAAAAAAGCTTTATCCTTGAGTAATATCACTTGAGTAATATCAATTTTTTCCAGCAATGGTAGGAAGATACCGAGGCTCTGGCATATTTAAAACAAGCTGTACCAGATGTATATTCAGTGCATTGTGTAATTTATGGACACTATTTAGTTGCAATATCTTACTGTGTGTTTGCTTGAATCACTAGATTATATCATTAGTGCAGTTAACAAAATCAGAAGGAATTATTTCAATGACATACTATTTGCTTTGCAGTGTTTTGAAAATGATGAAGACTATAATTGTTTACTAATTCACACAGAAGTACGCTGGTTATCTAAAACTTCTTGTTTAAATAGAGTTTATGCCCGCTTTAATTCAAGGTGGTCAGACACTTCGAACCCGGCTATTGAGCCGAAGACAAAATAGACCAATGAAACTTTAGTAATTACGGTTGGCGCGTTTAAATCCTGCGTCTTAATAAGTCACTGGCTTTACTGATTTGTATTGTTATGTTTGTTTCAAACGTATAAGTTTCTATATAATTGTTTTCTACAAGACATTAAATATATTTATTCGAAATTCAAAATCTTGATATACTTTAAAAATGTCTTGTTCATCGTTTTGTAAATGGGACCGTCCATAAATGACATCACGCATAACGTGAGGTAGGGGGAGGACACTTTTGTGACCAGATTGGAGTGTCAAGGGGAAAGTTGAAGAAAAGTGATAGAAAACTGCACCAAAAAATGTTGACTTAGGAGTTCCACCAAATACTATGCTAGGTCCCTCACTCTTTTTAATTTATATAAATGATTTATTCAACAGCATTTCAACAGGAACAAAAAAATAGGCCATTTGCTGATGATTGTATAATCTATAGCACAATAAAGTCAGAACAATAAAGCAACATTTTACAAAAGACTTAGATGAATTAATAAAATGACATAACTAACTGGAGTATGTCCTTCCACCCAGAAAAGTGTCAATTGCTGAGAGTAACAAAGAAAAACCAAACAAATAAATTCAAAATACTTCATCCATGGAAAAGCACTAACCCAAACTAAAGATGCAAAATATTTAGGAGTCATAATAAATAAGAAACTATCACGGAATATCTTTGTTAATGAAGTTATTAAAAAATAAACAAAACCCTTAGGCTTTATTACAATCTAATAAAGATATAAAACTACAATGCTACCTCACCCTGGTGAGACCTATACCAGAATAAGCATCTTTTGTAAAGGACTCATCCACTAAACAAAACATTGATGAACTGGAATAAATTCAAAAAAGAGCTGCAAGATTCATTAGTAGAGAATATTCAAAAGTGACAAGAGTAACGCCACTGTTAAATCTTTAAACCTTGAAACACTAGAGGATAGAAGAACCAATAGTAAATTAGTAATTATTCATAAAGCAATTAATTCTAAGTTAGAGATACAACACAGATAAAGCTTAACACGACCAGCAGATAGACACAAGGATAAAAACACCTTTCTTATTCCGTATGCAAGAGAAAACACATGCAAGTTTTCTTTCTTCCCGTTTGGAATTCGGGCATGTAATGAGTTGTCTTAGGAAAAAAAAATCATTAAATAATGTTTTTAAAAAAGTAGACTAAATCTGACTAAATCAGAGTCTAAGTCTTAGAATAGAAAATACAATATTACCTATATTCAAATTGACTAAGCTCAAAATGTTAAAAATATTATAAGCTCTTTTAAACTAAACATGTAAAATCTATCAGTACGCATAATGTAAAGAAAATGTATTACTGGTGCTTGGTCCTGTTCTAATTGATTTGTCATATTATTAAATGATTGTTACTCATTACATATCTTTTATCATAATTATATTAATACTTTGACTATACTATATTATAAACTATTTATTTTCATTATAAATTACAAAAAATTACAAAAACTTGAGCATAAACTTAATTTTTTAAAATTATTGAATACTATGTTTTTTCTCTCCCTAAAAAAAACAAAGAAATAAAATCACAAATAAAAATGTGATTTTCTTTTTTCTGTGCACTTTTTACATTTATTAATTGTAAATATTACGAATGCATTACCCATTACAACAATGTTTAAATATGAATTCCAGTTTTTTAAACTATTATTTATAAATATTTTTCTAATTAATAAATTTCTAAAATTATACATTAAATGTATGTAATAAAATGTTTGTATAAGCAAACTACATCATTTTTTAAATTATTATTTTATATCTTCTGAAACTGTCTAGTAATTATGTAAAGAATGCACTTAAATGCATTTCACACTCCTAAAATATAAATTTGTGTAATTTTACTTATCAATATTTATCATTTAGCATTTCCTATAACAAAGTTAAATTCGTAAACAATGTTTAGACAATATTTATTTTATTAAGATTTTCCAACATTCACTGTTGTGTAATAGCTACTCTAACTGACATCAATGACATCAATGAAAGGTTTTTTTTTTTAAATCTTTAAAATTTCTGGAAGATGAGAGAAAGAGATTGGTTTCATCAACAAAAATAAAGGTCCTTTAATGGTATAGTTATCACTCAAAAGACATATTTATGCTAAAATTGGTTGTCTTAGCTTTAATATTAAAAAAAAAAAGATTTTGTAATACATTAAACACTAAAAGGATAATTTAAGAATTGTATAATGTATTTGTTTTTAAAAATATATTTAATCTTATTTTTTCAATTTTTAAAAAATTATTTGACCTGCTCCCAATATGTCAGATACCATTTTTATATAATTTAAAACTGTTTTAGCTTAAATAATAAAGAAAAATATTACTAAGTATTGTTTAAATGTTTATGTATTTCCTTTTTAATAAAAATAAAACAAATTAAAATTTTCGAATAACAGAATTATTTGTTTTTATTTGAATGAAATAGCAATTTAAGAAAAATAAATACATATCTTTATTGCATTAAAGAATATTTTATATGTTTCCACTTCATTATAATAAAATGTGCTCAATGAATTATACCACAGCAATTATTTTTTTATGGATATAAATGTATATAAAAATAGTGTATCAGAAATAATTGTGTCTTATCTGTAATTATTTTTAGTATAACTATTTGTTTCAAAGCATGAAATGTTTTCAATGCATCATTTAATAAATACATAAGTATAAAATAACATTTTTAAACATTTTTTTCTCCATTTTCTGTTTTCAGCTATTAATGAGTAAAGAAGAAATGTCTTTGCTGAATAGATTATGTCAATTCTTAAAAATAATTAATTTTTTAAAAAATATAATTATAAAAAAAATTATTTTCAATTCTTTGCCTAAAGTTGTCCAATTAATTGACCATTATATAGATAATATTCGTAATATGAATTAATGCATAAAACTATAATTTATCTATTTTTTCTGATGTAATTTTATTCTGGTTTGGTTTATTTGTTGTCAGCATTTATTTTAAAAGGATAAAAACATGTTGTTGTTATTTTTAAAAAAACATGTTATTTTTCAACAAAAAGCCTTCAAATTTCGTGTGTAATTCAATTTTATTTTTAAAGTAAAATAATTTACAATCTATCTACAGTACTTACCCCCATATTGCTTGGTCTAAGTAAACAAAAATTTGCTTATTGATTTATATCCGTCAGAGACAATAACCTACTAATTTAATATGAGTTTTTTTAAAAAATATTTTGAAATTTATTATGAAAATATAGGTAATTTACAAATAAAATGACATCGGTAACTTTTACTGATATCCTATATATTTAAAGGCTATTTTCGTTGCGGTCATCAATGTCGATTGGTTCATCAAATTCCTAAAGACTCCCACGCAAATCTGAAGAAAAAAAATCATGTTAAGCCTGGTCCCTATTGGAATTCAGGACGTGTTAGCGCATTTTCGTATTATGTATCAGTACTTATGTTAGATATCAGAATTTTGTAGTTATCAGTAATTGTGTTTAGATTTTAGACATATTTTTATGAATTTTCTTGTGTAATGAATATACCTGACATTTTTAAAATTTAAAAGTCATTTCTTTACATTTAAAAAAAAAATTATTTTCTCTTTAACCTAACTACAAGTCACCACAAATGATGAAGTAAAACTCTCTAAACTTTTACACATATTTTAATGACGTCAACTAAAAAAAACACTAATTAATTCTTTTGCACGATTTCACACCACTCTTGAATGCTTGAAAAACTATGTATTCGACTTCCGGCAATGGCGCCCGTTCCTTGTGCCAGTGTTAACTCTCGATTCGCAAAGTTTTTTGGTAGTTTTAACGGGGTTTTTTAACGGATCGAGTAACTGAGTGTTGATGCACCAATGGCAGGTCAGGACATACAAAAAACATATATACATCATGGGTCTAGGACTTATGGATCCTGTGATCATGGTGATGACAGACAGACGGACAAAACGGGGGCAATAGCGATTTCGACATCTCGAAAATGCGCTAAAAATTGAAATTGAACTAAATTTCGTGGACGTTCAAAGCGAGCTAGTGTTTGTGCAATTTTATCCCTCAGCAAATCACATGTTCATTTATCACTTCGTGGGATACACGTTTGTGGCAAGCCAGGAATGTGGGGTTAAAGACAGGTTAAGCAGCGTGAAAATTAGATTGTTAGATTCAAGATACTAGGCCAGGGAGCCGCCATGTACTAATTCAGGAAGTCAACGTGTCGAGGCGAGGGTGCCGAGTAAGAGTCTTACAAGACTTTATTGTATCAAGTGCACTTTCAAAAAATAGTTTATTTGTCAACAACGGTGCGCAGATTTTCGTGTACTCATGAAATTGAGCTTAGCTATTATACGGGTACTTTCTTTATTTGATAGATACGTAAAAATGTTTCAATACAATAATTGTCTCACGATGCAAGGTGTTTACTTTTTTAAACGTGCAAATAAAGTTGTGTATTTTGTTAACATACTTTTGTGATTCATATTTCGTTATTAATTAAAAATTATAATCATAATTCTGTAATTATTGTGTGAATTTTAGATGGAAAGCGGTGGCACAGTTCAAAGCTTCCAATATCGAGATTAATAGTAAAAAGGCATATAATTAAATGTTATTCATGTTGTCGAAATAATGTAGGGGAAAGCCAGATATCCGAACTGGTTATCGATATTTGAATCACTATCTGGATTCAGCAAATATTAATCGCAGATTCAAATAGTATCCGGATCTCAGTGTTGAAGGGATTGTTGTTTAATCCATTAAATTAATATTAATACGTTTATAAGCAAGTATATATATATAAGTAAAAACAAAAAAAAAACAAAACAAAAAAAAAAACCCATAAATAACCATAAATGAGCGATACACGTTGGGATTTATAGTCATAATCTTTGTTTTCACGGGTTATTAATAATAACTATAATGAAAAGTATTTTTGACGTGATGCAAGTTTATGGCCGGCTGTAGGAGGCGAGGTACAACATGCCACAGAAACTACAATGTTGTAACGTGTCCAATTCTCTGCTTTATTTACATTAGCTTATTGATGTTCAAAAATGAGTTCTTTCAATATATTCATCGTGTGAACTCTAAGATTCTTAAAGATCATAGAGCTACGGTCAAAGCTTATACTTAACATAGTAACTTGAACGTCACGCACCAATTTTGGTTGGGGAAGGGTGGTGATTAGAAATTTGACGTCACATCAAAATGTCTCACTTTAAATTAAAAAAAAATATATTTAACTGCTAGCAAATTATTTTATGATGTTTTCAACGAATTCATAGCACTAACTGATTGTAAAATAGCTCATTTTAGTAAAAATGACATTAAAGGCTCCCGGCACCCCATGTGTTATAAATGGAGACAAAAAAAGGTGCCAGTTACCATCCCGGGAGGGTACTAAACAGTCAAACACACACATACACACACAGAGACATACTTATTTTTAATATATTTAGATGTATAGTATTAATCCCATAGCCATTAAACTTTAGGAAGTTTTTCGGTATGCCACAGTGAACATTTTGGCATTAAAACTAAAAGCTTTAAAACACCACACTTTTTTTACAGTAGTTATATAAAAGCCTTATTTTTTTTAATGGCTACTAGGTAAATAAATTAATTATTAACCAAATTTAATTTGTATAAATTTTTATAGCAACATTTCCAATGGGGTAAAGAACTTTTAGTATCTGTTCCTTCGGGGCCGTGACCTAAAATTTTTTTTTCGTAAACATTTATAGCATATTTACCATCAGATTTGAACACAAAAAAAATAAATAAATACACGTATATCTGTCATGACCTAGATTGAAATCCTAAGAACATAATGCATCCATACTGTCATTTTAGAACCCATTTGATATTACACTACCTTGTCTAATTTTGATAAACAAGTATATTATTCATGATTCACACTGAAATCAATTGTTGCTTTGAATTGGTTTGAAAAAAGTTTTTCAAGGCGTACTAAAATCCTAACTTAAGCAGCAGGGCACGGGTATTTTGCTAGGACGACCACCCCTACGGTAAGAGGGCCCATTATGTTCTTTTATTCTTTTATATGTTATATAAAAATTAGTTTGAGGATTACCTTCTGTGTTAATGTGTAATCCTTGAACAAACTTGGTTATAAGTACGTGAGAGCCTTTTTGAAAGTACTGCATTGCACTGAACTCATAATGTCTTTATTTGGGGCGGGGGCACCAAATGTCATTTTTTCGAGTAATGTTTAAGATTTTATCCCTCATTCAATTTTATAAGATCTTAAGAAACAAAGAGAAGACGTTTTAATTTAATATATTTAGTATATACATCATGATTTCAGATTAAAATCAAAGGGGTTTTGAATTTGTGTTTACGGGTTCCTAACGTTAACTGAAATTATAATTTAATTTATGGTAATTGGCTAGTTTATAATAATATATTTAAAATTCTGATTGTGTGTGTGTTTTTAAAATATTGCTGCTCAGACAAATATTATGGATATTCACGCAATAACATGGCGGGTGGAAATATGGTAATAATTGTGCATACGCATTGACTCGACTAAACACGCATGCGTAATTATTTCTTTTTAACACTTTAGTATTCTTTCCAAAATCGTCTAAACAGATAATGTTTCAAACAGCCTGATATAAAGAAGTTACTTTGAGGCTAACAACTGAATGATGTAGAGCACGTTGGCGAACCTATGTCATGCGTGCCACTGACGGCACGCACATTTTAATCCGCCAGGTACAATAGTATTTAATAGGCCTTAACTACTGTGCTGGTACTTTGTGTTGACATATCGCCATATAAAAGTAGGTTTTAATTGAATTAAGGGCATGCGACCCACAAAACGTTTGGTTCCACTTGTGTACGGAGACAATTATGATTTATTTATTTCTCAACATCCTGTTTACAAGCCATAACATGATGAATTAAAAATTCATTGTTTCGTTGTCTCCATGAGAATAGCCATGCCACATGTATTAATAATATTAAAATATACATATACGTTATTAATAAAAGAATAAAACAATAAGTTCTCACCCTCACAACTTGTATTGAATTTAGAAATCTTCCAATGATGATGTGTGTGAGCTGTGAGCTTTGTTCAGAATGTCTCCCAATGGGCCTGTGTACGAGCTGTGAGCTTTGTTGAGATGTCTCTCCACTGATAACGACTAGTGGCTCGCCATTGCCTGGCGATAAGAGTTTCACAAGCTTTTACATTACAATCTTTCTTCCTCCTACTTGACCCGTGCCTCTGTCACATCACAAGTACACTACAAACAAATAATATATGGTCATGTTTTTTTCGTGATGGCAGCCAGTGGCGTCACTAGGGGCGTGCAGTAAAGGGTTGGAGTTAAGTTAATGTAGTGAGGTGGCATTAATTTAATGAGATAAAGGTAATTTATTGGCTTAACACTATGGGCTGAGTTAAACGGCAACTTAAACGTATTGATGTAAGTTGATAATAATAAGGTGACTTAAAAGTAGAGGTAGTGACTTGAATCTAGAGTATAATGAGTTGGAATTAATATAGTAAGTTAAAAGTAATTTAGGAGAGTAATAAAAAAATCAGTTAGCGTTCATTTGTGTAATCATTTTTTCTAAACTAATATCAATTTGGAACTTGATTTAGTTATAAGTTAAAACATCATTTTAAAAAAAATAAACAACATTTTTAAGGTAATCTTTTCAGCGAATTGATGATTTCAATACGTTGGGGGGGGTGGGCTAAAATATATATTTGGTATTAAAAATAAAAACCAATAGATATTACCAAGGAATATTATGGGAGATCTTTTACCAAAGAAAAAGCTAAGGATGTTAATTACGAAGATATTCAATGATACAAAAAAGAGGTTTAATATTGAAAGCTGCCGAAATTGAATATTTCATTAATAAAGTTTTAATATGAAGTCACACTTTCATAACAATGAAAATAACTTTTTACATTTTAAATCAAAGGGGTGAGTAAATATACAGTGCTTGATAGACAAAAAAAGATAACTATAAAAGTATGGTTACGTTATAAAATGAAATCACTTGTAGGGCATTTAAGTAAGAGCAGAGACATTTATTTACTGAAAATATTTTAAAACATAAAACTTTTTTTTAGTTTAGAAAATAGGAAGAACCAATACGTTATTTATGACGATCGAATATATTGATATATTAACTTTTGTTAACTTACTTTAAGGGCTAAGAATAAGTATCGATTAAAATAATATATATTTTTTAAAAATAACTTAAAATTAAATAAATTATTATAATATATCCGCTTTCAAATTTTTAAAAAAAATTATCTGCCAGTCTCTTGTCCTTGGTAAAATCAATGTTTAAGATTTGTTTTTCCCATTCATTTTTATATGCATCATTTGTGTTCTTTAAATTATGCTTAGATTGCCACATGACGAAATCACTTAACTTCTAACCGGATCTAACATTGTACATCCTTGTAGTCCTTTTAAAAAATAGTTCATTAAAACAATGGTCTCTGTCAAGGAAAGTCCGACTGCATTGCATTCAGTTTATTATTTTAAAACCATAATCTTGAAAACCGTCTCTTATATTGTACGTTTATTTAAGCCTTTTTTTATTGGACCAAATTTATTGACCGAATATTTGTTGGACTATGAACGTCATAGCAGTCTTGTTAATCACTTAATCATATATTTAATTGTAGATTTACTGTAAATCTTACTTTGTGTGTTTATGAAACCTATCAACATCTGGAAGTTTAATCCATAAAACAACCTGTAATTGACTCAAATGAAAAAACGGAGTCTTTCTTGGATTCTTTGGATTTCACCGCAGCTAATTTTCTTAATTTCATTTTTAAATAATTTTTTTAATTATCGTTTCATTTACTGATTGTATGTCCGTTGAAAAAAAACGTTCACTATTTTGTTACGTCCTGTCAGGCTAACCCTTAACTTGTTTACGAATTTTTAAATTTAATTTTGAAAGTAATATAGTGGTTAAAGGTAATGTGAGTAAAAGTAAGGTATTGAGTTGATAGTAACTATATAGTTACAATTAATGGTGTACATTAAAAGTAATATTGTTCTTAAATAAAGGGTCGTTGCTTAAAGTAAATTGGTCAGTTGACAGTAATGTAGCTACTTAAAATTATTGATATGAGTTGAACGTAATATAGTGCTTAAAACTTTATCAGTGAGTAATTTCTCCTTTTCTGTATGTCTTTACTTTTAACACAAATATATAACAACTAGTAAACTTTTCATAGCTAAACCACGAAACTTTGTTTTAAATGAATTGCTAAAAAAGTTTAATTGTAAATTCATGCTTTTCAATACTATGATAGGCTAATTATTTCTTTACTAGATAGTGCAAAGAAATTAATGGAAAGGGGAGGGGGAGAACAGACAAAATCACAATCACGAAGAAATCAGAACAACGCGAATGAACAGCATTTTTAAGAAGGCATGTTCGGAAAGAAAGTGGGAAAAGAACGGGCACAAACACTAACATTTATTTTTTAAAAAAGTAAAGTTATACCTCATCTGGGGCTTGAACTTGTATCCTTCCACGTGTTTGGCGAATGTAATTACCACTAGGCTACGAAATACTGCTATTCTGTTGTTCTGAAAGAACAAGGTATTTGACTTCAATTGAACACATTGTTCACCCCCACCCAATCTGCAGTAACTTTTCTTGCCACGGTGGGGTTAGGCAGCTTGCTTGGTGTCCGGCATGGTTGAACCGTGAGGAGAATTTTATATATATATATAATATATATATATATATAAACAATATAGACACGACTAAAAATATTGTTGGGCAGTTGCGAACCTTTTATGATCACATGCCAACAATTTAAACTAAAACCCACTTAATTATAAAAAAGTACCAACACTCCAATGAAACCAAAAAATTTGGCTTGTCTCTTAGTGTCAGCCATCTTTGTTAATGTTAGATCGCCTCTCTTGCACGTCAGTAACAAGTGACTACTCAACAAATGTGGGAAACCTCAGGTCATTGTCTACTGTCTATGATGACTTACAAGTGGCCGCACTTGAAATTTGTTAAGTTCACATCCCATTTTGTTACATGTTCATCCTTTCAGAGCTGTTCGTTGAGGCGACGTTTTGACAGAGTGCCAGGTGTCAGACAGAAAAGTAGAGAGACTTCATCATATCTCAATACTCGACACCTGTTCTCTTACCATTTTTTAAAAGATTAACACTGGGACTCCGACGAAGACATTGTTGCTGTTTTTTTTAAAAATACAACTGTTTCTGTAGACTGGTTTGAAAAATATAGAAATAAAATATAAATGCTGAAATGTATAGGACATGAGACCAAATGCTATATTTTATTATTGGAAACCAAAGAATAGTTCATGTCATGTAAATTAACACCTTAAAAAAGAAATAAAGGAAGGAAAACAATACAAAATTAACATGATGTCACAACATGAACAACTTTTTGGCAAGGAAACTTTCCTCAAAGAAAATACTTGTAAAAACTAATAAAAAGACATGAAATGTTTTTAAAAAGATCATTGTATATTCGAAAAGCTAATATTATTGTAATTGAAAAGCATTATGCAACATATAGTTTTAAAATTCAGGAAAAAAATGACTCTGAAAATGACCATAACTTTCCAAAGAGGTCATCACGTATTTTAAAGTGTAAAAAACCACAATACATTTTGCACATCTCACGTCCAGCGGTTCTAATGTTTTGTTTCTTCCGTATCTTTGGTTGGTTTTTTCTGGGGGGTGGAGGTGGGAAGGGGTTAAAATCTATTTGGCTTACTATTCTTCTTTTTAATTGTAAACGATTTGCCAAGGCATGTAATAAAAATTAAGTTCTGCCTTGCACATTTAGAAGAAAATATTTTTTAATGTCATTTAATGCGTGATGCAACAAAAATATTTCAATAAATGTTGTTATATGGCAATCATTTGCATACTATAGAAACATATGTATGAAACATTTCACTTTGCATAGATTTTATGGTACGTATAATTTGATAGAAATAATTTTTATATTCAATTTTTATATTTAATCTTCCTCAATAAATTTTGTTTAGATTAAATATTTAATGTTGTAAAATTGTTTCAGTTCAAGTTATATCAAATATATTATTCTACATCTAACGAGGCTATCAACATTATCATAATATTTGTTTTGTAATTGTATTTTTTATTATACATTCGACGTAATGAAGATGTTTGAGATGCACTGAATTTAAAATCCTTTATGAAAATGTTATCCTCAAATTTCACTACTCATTGTCACACAATGCGGATCTTTAGTGTATCTCACGTATGTAGTCCTTGACAGTGGAAGTCAACTGGGAAACACTCAAGAAAAGAGTTTTACTCGTTGAAGTTAGAAAGCATCCATTAAGGAAAGCTGTGTACGTAAAATAATTAATTAATAATCTTTTGAACGATTCGTATTGTTATGTTACAATTTGGTAATTATTTGTTAGTCTTTTGTATTCAGTAAATATCTATGTTTTTACTCTGCTTATTTATTTTGATATCTATCATTTGTATTGTATAGACGATTTTTAGATTGTCATGTGACGTAGTCATTTTACTTCAAGTACTATCGGATCTAACAATGTCCTTCCTTGATCTATAGTTTATGTTAATTAATACAGTTGTCTTTGTAACAAAAAATACGATGGCGTTGGGTGCGATGAATGATGCAGTCGATCAAACTTTTTATTGACATATTTATAGAAAAGCATAGTTTAAGACAAGCACTAGAAGGAATCTAAATTTTATTTAATTGTTACAATAAAATACTTGTTATTATATCATTATATATCACAGCAACCTAGCAAGCATCCTTGCTCACAGCGCTACCATGAAAATAGTAACACAAGTCTATACTCAGGAAACAAAACTGAATGTTTTATGAAATGAAGCTTTTACAAATGGCATTAATATATAAAATTAAAATGATACCTCACCCTGGGGAGACCTATACTAGAATATGAATCTTCTGTATGGGACACATCCCCCAAATAAAAGATTGATAAGCTAAAACAAATTCAAAAAGGAGCTGCCAGATCCTTACTGATGAATATTTAAAACTGACAAGAGTAACACCATTAGTTAAATCATTAAACCTTTGAAACACTAGAGGATAGAAGAACCAAGAGT
>MUZC01001774.1:38156-41403 GCA_002072015.1 Radix auricularia | reverse complement strand
ATGTTTAAGAGGGAAATATGAGTACAGTAAGACTGTTATGTTGTTAAAGGAAATATGAGTACAGTAAGACTGTTATGTTGTAGAGGGAAATATGAGTACAGTAAGACTGTTATGTTGTAGAGGGAAATATGAGTACATTAAGACTGTTATGTTGTAGAGGCAAATATGAGTACATTGAGACTGTTATGTTGTAGAGGCAAATATGAGTACAGTGAGATTGTTATGTTGTAGAGGGAAATATGAGTACAGTGAGACTGTTATGTTGTAGAGGGAAATATGAGTACAGTAAGACTGTTATGTTGTAGAGGGAAATATGAGTACAGTAAGACTGTTATGTTGATAAGTAAGACAGTTATGTTACAGAGAACAACTGTTATGTTGTAAAGTAAGATTGTCATGTTGTAAAGTAAGACAGTTATGTTGTAAAGTAAGACAGTTATGTTGTACATTAAGACAGTTATGGTGTTAAGTAAGACAGTCAAGTTGTAGAGTGGGGTACGACCTGTCTGGTGTGGGTACAAGCGCAGAAATTCCAGACATATCCTGGGCTTAAGTGGCCCCCCTTCTTCTTAAGTTTCGAAATACTAAACATTTGAACTCATTGGGAAGATGTTTTAAAAAAGACATAATGCCATGATCATGCTGCCATTTTTCTAGTTGTTTTTGTTAGTTTGAAAATGGGGATAAGAAATTGAATAGTTTGGGACACATTGCAGGTATGTGAATGTGTTCATTTTCTTGGGGTGATGAAAGTTCAGAGACAAACAATAGACAAGCGACGTAACTCTGTTTGCCAGGAGCAGGTGACGTCAGGAGTTTAGGCAAGGTCAAGTTAACAAGATCACTGTAACAGTATTTGTATTTTTTTACTTGAAAGTTTCTATCACAAAAAATTGGGTAGGTTTATTAGGACCAAGTCAACATAGTGATACGAAAGTTTCTATCATAAATTTCGGACGAAGTCGACATAGAAAACTAAAGTGATATGAATTGAATGTACATAGCAAGTAGCCTTTTTTTTTTTTTTTTTTTTTTTTTTTTTTACAATAATTAGCTTTTTTATATTTTAGCTTTAAAAAATATGCGTTTTTTTTAAATTGAAATGCAACCTTTTCCCCATCATTATTTTTAATTTATAGACTTTTTGTGTTTGATTTTATTGCAGATAACTGAGGAAATTTAGAGAGAGAGAAAAAGATGAAATGAAAATAATCTTGACGTATTAAATGCTGATAATTTAAATCTGTTTTTTTTTTTTTTTGTGACATACTTTCAAAGAAACCAAATCAACACATGGTGAATACGGAAAAAATTATAAAGGAGAGTAAGATATGGATAGAATCTCAAATTTAATTGTAAAAAAAGACAAACACAACTGCAGTAAATTTTTACTAATTTTTAAAAATAATCTCATAAAAGAGATCGGATATTGGGGCCGTCCATAAGTTGCGTCACGCACCTAGACGGGGAGAGGCGGTGTAAGCATTTGTGTCTATGGGGGTCACAGCTTTGTGATGTCATATTGAAAGGGGGGGTGTCTAAGTTTTTTGTGACGAATTGTGACGTGGGAGGGAGGGGGGGTTAAAATTGAGCCAAAATCGCGTGACGTCATTGCTTTCTTTGACATTGTCAAGTAAGTGATCACAGACACTGTTAGTTCTATCACAAGGATTCCCATCCAAAAATCCCGCTAAAGTTGGTTGGTGTGCAAATTAAAAATATTCTGTGTGCAAAGAGATTTTCCAAGTGGGCAGCTGAAAAATGTTCCACCAATTTAGATGCATCAAGAAAATTATAGCCTACATACTTAGTACACAATCCTGAAAATCGTGAATGAATCTACAAAGAATTTTAGAGCATCATAGCAGCTGACTAGGCGAATTGTAATGACAGACTTCTACCACTCCGTTAGATGTACACAATAAATACACTTGGCGTTATTCTCAATTTCATTGGCTCATCTTTAAGATATGCTTTTAGGTTTGATTGAATTAAATCATTTTTAACAGTGTAATGAAAAGTGGTCTTTTTAAAAATCGCTGAAAACTTTCTTCTTGTATTTTCTCGTCAAGTATTAAGACAGATTTGATTGTTTTGCTAAGAAAAACCCCCATTTTTAGAATTAATTAAATAGTTGTTACTTTATTGTTAAATAATTGGGTTTTGGTTGATCCTGGACAGGCGGCACCAAAATCGTTTGTCAGCACTGCCTGATATATCAGAGGAAAGTGGGGTGAGAGAGAGGGAGAGGTGGTATATCCTCTGTTATGCTTATTCTCTCTCACCACTTTCCTCTGATAAACTCCTCACTTATCTTGATTTACACTGTCGATGCACACATATCCGGTATGTTCATCATTGGCTTAGTTAATATGTTAGGAGGTCACTATCAAGAACACGCGTGATTGGCGAGTAAACATTCGTCCCCATCGGTAAACCAGGTCAGGGCATTGGGGGCCAGGTACGAGATGCTGGCAGGCATGGAACAGAGCACGTAATGTCATGAGAACTATAAACAGAGCAGGTATAACTATAAATAGAGCAGTCATGCCGTGGGAACTATAAACAGAGCAGGTATAACTATAAACAGAGCAGGTATAACTATAAACAGAGCAGGTATAACTATAAACAGAGCAGTCATGCCGTGGGAACTATAAAAAGAGCAGGTATAACTATAAACAGAGCAGGTATAATTATAAACAGAGTAGGTATAACTATAAACAGAGCAGGTATAACTATAAACAGAGCAGTCATGCCGTGGGAACTATAAACAGAGCAGGTATAACTATAAACAGAGCAGGTATAACTATAAACAGAGCAGGTATAACTATAAACAGAGCAGGTATAACTATAAATAGAGCAGGTATAAATATAAACAGAGCAGGTATAACTATAAACAGAGCAGGTATAACTATAAACAGAGCAGGTATAACTATAAACAGAGCACGTGTAACTATAAACAGAGCAGGTATAACTTTAAACAGAGCAGGTGTAACTATAAACAGAGCAGGTATAACTATAAACAGAGCAGGTATAACTATAAACAGAGCAGGTATAACTATAAACAGAGCAGGTGTAACTATAAACAGAGCAGGTATAACTATAAACAGAGCAGGTATAACTATATACAGAGTAGGTATAACTATAAACAGAGCAGGTATAACTATAAACAGAGTAGGTATAACTATAAACAGAGCAGGTATAACTATAAACAGAGAAGGTATAACTATAAACAGAGCAGGTATAA
>MUZC01001774.1:20656-35656 GCA_002072015.1 Radix auricularia | reverse complement strand
AGAAGATGAACAAGTCTTGATGTAGGCGTGTAGAGAAGATGAACAAGTCTTGATGTAGGTGTGTAGAGAAGATGAACAAGTCATGATGTAGGTGTGTAGAGATGATGAACAAGGCTTGATGTAGGCGTGTAGAGAAGATGAACAAGTCATGATGTAGGTGTGTAGAGAAGATGAACAAGTCATGATGTAGGTGTGTAGAGAAGATGAACAAGTCATGATGTAGATGTGTAGAGAAGATGAACAAGTCTTGATGTAGGTGTGTAGAGAAGATGAACAAGTCATGATGTAGGTGTGTAGAGAAGATGAACAAGTCATGATGTAGGCGTGTAGAGAAGATGATAATGTCATGAGGTAGGTGTGTAGAGAAGATGATAATGTCATGAGGTAGGTGTGTAGAGAAGATGAACAAGTCATGATGTAGGCGTGTAGAGAAGATGAACAAGGCTTGATGTAGGCGTGTAGAGAAGATGATAATGTCATGATGTAGGCGTGTAGAGAAGATGAACAAGTCTTGATGTACACCCGTAGAATCAGAAAAATTTTTAACCTGACACATATTCAAGCCCTTAAGATATTATTATTATTATGCTTAAATGAACACAGAGAAAATGAGCAAAGAAGGACGGATCAAAGGTCGATTTTTTAAAAATATATTCTTTTTGAATTAGATGATGCAAGACAACAAACTCAATACTAGACAATGTAGTTAGTTAAACTTAAATAACGAATATATTCTAGTATTCTCTCTAAAACACAAAAAATCACGCACGCACACATAATATTATTATGCTTTAGTAGACCTCTTCAAGATTTATAAAACGATACGGTAATACATTTATTATAATAGATCTCCATTTGTTAGAGCCTGTGAAGGGGAATAATAAATGGAAACATAGATCTACTTTTACAATAACTCCAGTGAAGAAAATCTTTTTAACTTAAAGTTTTGCCGATTTTTAATTTTAAATTCTTAAAAACTTCAATAAAATTTTCTGCCACCAAATTGAAGGAACAAAAAATGAAATTGTAATACTTTGATATCCTTCGATTTTTATAAAGAAAGATGGAAAAATTAAGAAACCTTTGAACGAGCAAACTTGACTTCTGTGAATATAACTCATCAATTAACCACTAATCACTGGATACACATGGGTGGTAATACGCGCGTATATTTCAAATGAGTGTTAATAACTTTAATCGCCGTTATGTCGTGTAATCGAAAACAGCATATATATTAGCTGCAATTACTACCAATAAATTTTTTAAGGAGATACACGTGTTTTCGTTAAAACTCACCTTGGTCAAATAACTCATAATGTATCCTGTATAACTCTGGTGTTCAGTGAATTGTGAATTAATTCAAAAGCCTGGGGGGCGAAATAAGTCTGTGTGTTGTGGTGCGTGACGGTATTGGTACCGGTGACTATGTACCCGCTCTATTCTTCCAAACCACCGGACATAGGGACTAACGGCACGTCACTCATGTATTGTAACTGACTTAAACTGTAACCATTTGAACTAAAGCAAAGAGTGCGCTATTTTTAGGTTCAACCGGTGCAAATGAATTATTTTGGTGCAGAAGGTTTTTAGCAAATATTCTAGAAATCGTGGTAACTGGAAGTTCGTGTTTTTATATGTGTGTTTGTGTGTGATTGTGTGTGGTTGTGTGTGGTTGTGTGTGGCTCTGTGTGATTGTGTGTGATTGTGTGTGGTTGTGTGTGATTGCGTGTGATTGTGTGTGGTTGTGTGTGGCTCTGTGTGATTGTGTGTGATTGTGTGTGATTGTTTGTGATTGTGTGTGGTTGGGTGTGATTGTGTGTAGCTGTGTATGATTATGTGTGGTTGTGTGTAGTTGTGTATGATTATGTGTGGTTGTGTGTGGTTGTGTGTGATTGTGTGTGTGTTGGGTGGTGTTTTCTTTATTTGTACAGAAAATGAGTGTATGTAGCGAACATATCTGTAGCTATTTTGTGTATGTACGTTTTAAAAAGATATATTTTCTGAATGATTCTCCTCTTTATCAGTTTACAGACATAGAGACCGTATTTTGGTAGTACTAAGTATGCCTGTCAACGGGTACCCTTGGCCGAGCAATTACCCGGGTAGTAAAATGGCGCTCTGGTACCCGTGAAAATGCTTTTGCAGTGTTTGAACTATGGCTCTTCTGTGTACAAATTTCGGCTCGCGAATAATTTATGAATTAAAACTTAAGGTTTCAAATTTTTACTGTGAAATGCGTCTTAACATGAAAACGCTTTAAGAGAAATAGTTGTTAAACGGAAATAAAACACGGTTGCGACAAACTACATAGAATTTTGATACACTTTTTTCACTGGAACGTGAAACAAAAATCATTTAAAACATAACGGTTTTAGTTCTCTGAATTGTTCAAGTAAGGAAAATAGAACTCAACGCCGATAACTACTTATAACTAAGAAGGGCTTTGACTTTGAAATACGCCGCTTATCTTTGTTACCGATTGAGCGGCCAATGTTGTTTATATAATACCCCCGACCCAACTCACACATGTCTCCACTCCTATCCCCACCAAACTTTAAAAAAAAATTCAATCCTTGAATGATTCTTACAATAATAACAAAAATAAATAGTGGGGTGGGTACGTCCACTCAATAAACACAAAATAGGACACAAGAGCGATAGCTAGGAATGGCTAGAAATGATCTTGGCTTGGCTTTGAAAATACGCCGGTCATCTTGTTACTGTTTGAGTTGCGCCAAATTGTTTATCTACCCCCCCCCCCGTTACAAAGATATGTCTCCAATTCTTTTCCCAACCTTACTTTAAAAGAAATAAACACCTGCTATATTTTGGTGTTAAAAATATATTTAGCAATGTGCAATGTATTAAAAACTGCTGGGGGATGGGTCCACTAAGTAGGGGCAAGTCGTCAAAAGTTTAGTTAACTAAAACAGTTGTAAACTCTAGCTGTGAACTAAAAATAACCCGCCACGTCATCAAACGATTAGCGCTCTGCTCATTGTTTTTACACCACTGTAATACAGTAGTTTTTCAATGTCATCATTTTCCTATCGTTGACTCATTACATCAACTTTGCATTTCCATAATAAACAAATCAGTAAACGGCTAATGATAGAAATAGCAGGCATAAGAAAAAAAATTGAGGCATTTCGAACGGGTAACCCGGGTGGCAGTTCAAAATTTGGACGGGTATCCGGGCAGCATTTTTCAACAAAATTGACAGCCCTAGTACTAAGTACGCCTATGAGAACAAGATGTTATCATAAATGTTCACCGCCTTGGGGCAAAATAAAAAATAGTCAATTATAGTGCACGTGTATGAAGGACAATGTATAAATGTACACCTGTAGAGAAATGGAATGTAGAGCTTTGAAACATTCTTCCCATCGACTGAACGCTTCTTTCAGCATCAGACTTTAGTGGTTGAGAGACTAGGTCACTCTCAAACGGCTGGAGATGGTCTTTTAAATACATTGGAACAATGTCGATGTTTAATTTAATCTAAAAATATCGCGAATATCATTGGTGCGTGCTGTCAGTGGTGTGTTCTGTTAGTGGTGTGTTCTGTCAGTGGTGTGTTCTGTCAGTGGTGTGTTCTGTTAGTGGTGTGTTCTGTTAGTGGTGCGTTCTGTTAGTGGTGTGTTCTGTTAGTGGTGTGTTCTGTCAGTGGTGTGTTCTGTCAGTGGTGTGTTCTGTTAGTGGTGTGTTCTGTTAGTTGTGTGTTCTGTTAGTGGTGTGTTCTGTCAGGGGTGTGTTCTATCAGTGGTGTGTTCTGTTAGTGGTGTGTTCTGTCAGTGGTGTGTTCTGTCAGTGGTGTGTTCTGTTAGTGGCGTCTGCTGTCAGTGGTGTGTTCTGTCAGGAGTGTGTTCTGTCAGTGGTGTGTTCTGTTAGTGGTGTGTTCTGTCAGTAGTGTGTTCTGTTAGTGGTGTGTTCTGTCAGTGGTGTGTTCTGTCAGTAGTGTGTTCTGTCAGTGGTGTGTTCTGTCAGTGGTGTGTTCTGTTAGTGGTGTGTTCTGTCAGTAGTGTGTTCTGTCAGTGGTGTATTCTGTCAGGAGTGTGTTCTGTTAGTGGTGTGTTCTGTTAGTGGTGTGTTCTGTCAGTGGTGTGTTCTGTCAGTGGTGTGTTCTATTAGTGGTGTGTTCTGTCAGTGGTGTGTGCTGTCACTGAATGATGCCTAACAAGAGGTGACAACTTCCTAGCACCCTTCCCTTCCCCCCGCCAGCTCTCAAAACATGAGGACACATATTCCACCAATTAAACTTTGTAAATAAATTTTCCCTTCTGCTTTAACGACTCGCGTCCCTGTCAAGAACAATGATGCACATGTCAGATTATAATTCTGATGAATATAAAGAAAACTAAAGATCAAATAGTATAAAAAAGTTGGGGAATATAGTGAGAAAATTGTGTAAAAAATGTATTTTATTGAATTGGAAACCCTGCATACAACGTAGTACACTTTTGGCAAACATTTTATGATGTAAATTCTAAAATGTTTTCTTTGTAATCTAACCGTCCTATACACAGCTGTCACAACTGTACTGTATCAACCACTTTGTGATAAACACGATATCATTTATATAGATCAAAGGTCAACCTTCTTATCTTTTTAGGTACGTTTTTTTTATACAGAGGTGGAGTACATTGATTTCCGGGATCGAGGTCAGAGGGCCCCGTAATGAGGCTAACGAAGTTACATTATAATATTACAAGTGAAAATGGTAATAAATTAAATAGCGGGCGCCTACTCTATGGTTTGTCCCCAAAATACAAGTTTCAAAGGTTTTAAATACTACTCAGTCTAACTGTCCTATATCTGAAGTTATTTGCTGTAGCTTTGTGCTAAGGGGTTGATTTGACTTTACACTTTCATTTTCAAAGGTCATTTTAATATAATCGTGAACTATTTCTTGGGACTAAACAGAGGCGTCACTAAGGTTGGTGTCACCCGGGGCGGTAGCACATGGTGTCACCCGGGGCGGTGGCTCATGGTGTCACCCGGGGCGGTAGCTCATGGTGTCATCCGGGGCGGTAGCTCATGGTGTCACCCCCTCGCGATTTAACCCATATAACTCCTCCGAGTTTTCCTCTGCCAAAGAACGGCAATATATATAGAATTTTACAGTCTGGTGCCACCCCCTTGATGGTGTCACCCCCTTGATGGTGTCACCCGGGGCGGCCCTCCCCCACCGCACCCCCTAGCGACGCCACTGTTACTAAATCTAATATTTAATGGAGAGACAACCAACCCACATCTCATTTTTCAAGATGTTTCAGATGCGCGTTCGAGCGGACACTGGATTGCCGAATTGGCGTGCAGTGTAACGATAGTCTAATGATAATGTTAAATGGAACGAAGTTTTAAAAAATTACACTAATTTGGGGACGGGGTGATTTCGAATTTTGGCCCCCACACTCAGTTAGCTA
This sequence comes from Radix auricularia, assembly GCA_002072015.1. Lineage (NCBI taxonomy): Eukaryota > Metazoa > Mollusca > Gastropoda > Lymnaeidae > Radix > Radix auricularia. The sequence goes on along the minus strand of MUZC01001774.1, from coordinate 30,230 downwards.
CGCCAGTGTTTACATGTAATATTTTAATGAGTCTTAGACTAAATTTGAAAAACAAAAATCTTTGCATTTATTATAGAACTGGAAGAGTTGTTGACTTGACAATAATAAAAACGTTTATTTGAATTCCTAAAATGTGAATATTACATTGTAAATACGATTAACTATTGATTCTTTAATGTTTTCTTTTATCCTGTGATAAACTTTACTTCAAAGGTTTGATGCTAAATAAATATTTCTTGGTTATTTACATAAGTAGTTACATTTTATTTATTTTGACATGTTTTTGATAACGTTGTGGTAGTAATGTATGGACAAATGGGCGAACAAACTGACAAGTCATAATCTTCAATGATGGGTGTGCGTGATAGGGATCAAAAGACATACTTTATTTTTAACGCACCGTGCTGTATTATTGGTACAATCGTAATTGGTGCGCTTTACTCAATGCCGCTAGTTAAAAAGGGAACGCACTTCCGGCGGTTTATAAACAACGGGTCTGAGTCCTCAGCAATCTTTGTGAATACTTTGAACTTTAAACTTCTTTGTTGCAGTATCAATCCATGCTGTGTGTAATTCAATATGCATTTACTATTATCATGTATGCAAACTTGTATAGGTCGCAGCTTAAATTGGAGTTTTTTTTCATATCACATTTATTCGTATATATAATCGAAATATATAATTGGCTATGTATTCCGTTTGCTACATTTAAGAAAGCGCACCGTTAAAAATAAGAGCCTTAAGAAAAAATACTGTACTAAAAATAGCTCTTTTTGAACGTCCACACACAATTGTTCAATATGGAAACGAGATTTAATATTTCTCTTGAAGAAATATGCAGGACAACACAGAGCTTGGGATCAGTAGAATGTGGGCCTCAAACTGTTCAAGAATCAACTCAGTTAAAAGTATAAAACGCATTCGTCCTTTGAGAATCGTTGTTAGAAGGCAGAGAACCCATGTCAGTTACTGTTAGAAGGCAGAGAACCCATGTCAGTTACTGTTAGAAGGCAGAGAACCCATGCCAGTTACTGTTAGAAGGCAGAGAACCCATGTCAGTTACTGTTAGAAGGCAGAGAACCCATGTCAGTTACTGTTAGAAGGCAGAGAACCCATGTCAGTTACTGTTAGAAGACAGAGAACCCATGTCAGTTACTGTTAGAAGAACAAATGCGCATACAGAGGCTGTTGAGTGGCTAGATGAGGACGAGTTGATCTGACTGCAATTACCCTTCCAGGAAACGATTGTGGTAAAAGGTTGATGCCAGTCGTAACTATGGATGAACACTTCACTTCACCATGGTGAGATGATGTCCAGTAAATATTTTTGAAATAAACATAATTCACAGGACCACAACAAACATTCAATATATCACACAAGAGTAGGTCACATAATTAAATCTATACCTGTTTTATTTTAGGTCAAACTGTTTTAAGTTTCTTTTTGATTATTTAATCACTGGGTGAGGTCAAGTTTCGCTAATCTACTTCTTATTCAGTGTCAATAGATTGCGTTATCGGAAAACTATCTTAAACTTGACCTTACCCATTGTAAATGAAAAGGTAGCCGATAAACGATGTGTCTAATATAAAATTATAATTGTCAAGTCTAATTTTTTGCAATCTTCGTTTTTTGTAGTTTTTTTTAAAATTCGATTCTAGGGTGAGTTACTGATTCATTAATTAACTAAAACAACTGTGGTCAATGAAATATTCTACTATAAAAGTCATTTTAATAATCTGATAGTTCTTCTAAGTTGGGGTGTACCGGATATCGACTTCGGCTCCGGCAAATCCAGAATCCGGCTATTTTTACAATTCCGACTCCGGCTTCGGCTCCGGTAGGATTTTACTTCATAAATCTGGCCGGCTCGTAGAGTCCTCATTTATATATAAATTCATAATGGCTCCGCCAAATCTGAAATCCAACCATTTAACAAAGAGGACGCCAGCTCTGGCCAGATTTCAAAATTTTTTAATCTGGTCCATCCCTAATTTTAAGTGGGAATTTTATATTTTAATTGAATTTAATAGTGAAGTGTATTTTAAGCATTAAATTAAAAAAAATTTAATAAGGTGTTATTTTTATTCGAAAGTGTGGTGTACTTTAGGGGGGGGGGTCCTTAGATTTGTGACACTTTGTGACAAGTGGGGGGGGGTCAAAAATAGCGTGACGTACTTTATGGACGGCGCCTTATATAAGATCGCAACTCTAGTCAATCAATAGCACAATAAATAATATGGTATCATAAGACTAATAGCCTGCACTTACTTTCGTGTTCTTATATCCACTCCTTGTCCAACTAATGTTATCCTCGTGTTCATATATCCACTCCTGATCCAACGGATGTTATCCTTTTGTTCTTATATCCACTCCTGGTCTAGCTGATGTTATCCTTGTGTTCTTATATCCACTCCTGGTCTGATGTTATCCTTGTGTTCTTATATCCACTCCTGGTCCAACTGATGTTACCCGTGTTTTCATATATCCACCACTCCTCATCCAGCTCAAGTTATCCGTGTTTTCATCTACCCACCACTCCTGGTAGAGCTCCTATAACCGGTGTGTCTATGAGGAACTACTGACTCTTAAAACACAGGTGGGAATCTGTCTGGTGAACCGGTGACCTTAGGGGAGATAAACGGACAAACAACCTCGTCGGTTATAGTTCCTCCCCCCCACCCGCTATTTTACGCTGCTCATTTGTGTTGCTCTCTCCACTCACCCCCCCCCCGTAACTGGTTCCCAACCCATCTTACGTTAAAACAAATTCTCGAGCATTTAACATTTAACACGGCGTGTGTCGATCACGTGACACAAACAGCGTGTTATGGTCTTCAGTCATTATCTCTCCCTTTCTCTCTCTCTCTCTCTCGCTATCTCTCTCTCTCTCTCTCTCTCTCGCTATCTCTCAATCTCTTTTACTCGCTTTCTGAAACGCTATCTTTCGTTCATTCGCTTCATTCATAAACACACTACCGTATCTACCCACACATGGCTATGTCTACACACACACACACAACCATTTCAGTACACACACACACGACCATATCTGTCCACACACACACGACCATATCTGTCCACACGCACACGACCATTTCGATCCACACACACACACACACACACACACACACACACACAGTCATACCTAAGAGTAGTCACCTGGACCAAAAATAAACTAAAGTTTACCTGAGGTCAACCAACTCGAAGAGGACATTGTATGACAAGCCTGACGTTGATATTTGATCAAATTCACCCCTCTCTAATTTAATTCACCCCTCTCTAATTTAATTCACCCCTCTCTAATTTAATTCACCCCTCTCTAATTTAATTCACTCCTCTCTAATTTAATTCACTCCTCTCTAATTTAATTCACTCCTCCCACAGGGACAATTGTTTGTGAACTCTGATCACGGGGGCGTATGATTCGAGGACAGGAGAGAGGTCATGCAAAGATCACTCGGGACGAGTTGGATTAATCGAAGTGTGACAGCGGGGAGTAAGAGTTGGCGAGGGGGGGGGAGAGACATGAGGCGCACGAAGATCGGTCGGCTTGACCCGAAGCTTAGAGTTGAGCTAAATGGAAAAGACGTAAACAAGATAAGGGTTAGCCTGACAGGACGTAACAAACGCTCTTTCACTACGTCCTGTCAGGCTAACCCTTACCTGGTCTACGTATTTTCCCTTTATTTTTTCATAAGCCTGATTGCAGTCTCACCCCTCATTTTGTTTAGAGTTGAGTTGAAGTACATGCACTGAGGGTAATATAGTTGTACGTATGTTACCCGTGGTAGACTGGAATCACATAAAATTGTTATTTGTGCGGTCCTAATGTACTGAGAGCTATATAGTTGTTGTATGCGAGGGAGAGGTGGGGGTGGGGAGACCTGACAGGAAACAAATAGTGACCCACATATTCATGTTGAGTTGAAGCTGAGAGAAGGAAAAAGTAAACTGAAAAGTAAGGATGATAAGCCCCCCCTCCCAATTATCCGCATTTCATTTCAGTATACTTTTTCCTTATGTGGGTTACAAAGAACTGTTTAGGTGGGTACAGATGGATAAGAGATCTCCATGGGGACTGCAAAGATACATAATAGGTCCCACGATGGGGACTGTAAAGATACATAACAGGTCCCACGATGGGGACTGTAAAGATACATAACAGGTCCCACGATGGGGACTGCAAAGATACATAACAGGTCCCACGATGGGGACTGTAAAGATACATAACAGGTCCCACGATGGGGACTGTAAAGATACATAACAGGTCCCACGATGGGGACTGTAAAGATACATAACATGTCCCACTATGGGGAGGGTAAAGATTCATAAGGGAGAGCAATGGTTGCTCCTTAACAGATCCTTTGCAATATGGGGACGAATTAAAGATAGGCTACATAGGAGGATAATTATTACATGAGCAAGAAGTGCTCCGTAAAAGGTCCCATGATGTGGACAGCGCTAGTAAACCTAGTTGTATTTGATGGTGTACAAACTAGCAATGATTGTCATTTTGATTACTTAGTACGGCGGGCTGTTAGAGATAACACACTTATGTATTAAACCTTGCAGATGTAAATAATTAAGTAATTAAGATGTTTTTTTTAGTTGCGTTTGGAAATGACAGTGAATCCATGCCCTGAATATATTTATATTTTTTGTGTTGCTTTTAATATGTAATTAGAATATTCTACATGATAGTAAAATCTAAGGGAAGACGGGGACATGTCAGGGGTATGAGAATCACTGTGGGTGAATGTATCTTAACTAAGTGAATAACGAGTTCACGGGGATGATTGTTTGTGAACTCTAATCACGGGGGCGTATGATCCGAGGAGAGGAGAGAGGTCATGCAAGGGTCAGTCACGACGAGTTGGAGGAATTTAGGTGTGACTGCGGGGAGAGCAAGGCGAAACACTAGGGAACTAGACCTGACAACATTCAAAGATGCCACAATCACATTCACAATCACATTCAAAGATGCCGCAATCACATTCAAAGATGCCACAATCACATTCAGAGATGCCACAATCCCATTCAAAGATTCTGATACAAAATAGGATTCTGCATCACTTCAATGATCTCGATGATTTCTTTTGGTCGTCCCTAATGTCCTTGTATACTTCAGTGAGATGTAGACCGCCATCCCCATTCCATCATGAGCTGTGACACAGGATAGAAATGTTTCGCTTTCAGAGTCTCTAGAAGTGATGCGTGGTGCTCCCTAACTACTTCATGTAAGATGCCTAACTAGGGTTTGTGTCACCCGAGACGGTGACTCATGGTGTCATCTCCTAAGGACTTATTCCGTGTCACCCCCACCGCATCCACATAATGACGCCAATGCTTCATGTTGTTAAGTTATTGGGAAGACGACTCATATAGAATATTCAGAACTATATACAGTGATCTCTGTGAGAACTACAATAATCAGAACTATATACAGTGATCTCTGTGAGAACTACAATAATCAGAACTACATACAGTGATCTCTGTGAGAACTACAATAATCAGAACTATATACAGTGATCTCTGTGAGAACTACAATAATCAGAACTATATACAGTGATCTCTATGGCAGAGAATGGCATTATGAACTACAATAATCAGAACTATATACAGTGATCTCTATGACAGAGAATGGCATTATGAACTACAATAATCAGAACTATATACAGTGATCTCTGGGACAGAATGACAGAATGAGAATGGCATTATGAACTATAATAATCACGATGACGTTCATTGATGACCATGCTACGGTGAAATACAATAATCATAGTTACACGTTCTACCCGTAGGGGTGCCAGAACCAAGATTTGAACACGTGACCGATTTATTATTTTTATTTTGGAATTGTTAGTTCCGCAGCGCATTAACACTTTGACCACGGCGCCCCCATGAACTAATAGCATATTTAAATATTCTAGTCTATGGACTTTGACAAATATGTACAAACAGGTCAAACGAAAAGGATTAAACTCCAGGTTACTGTTACAATAACTAGGCCATACAGATGACCAGTAGGTTGTTGGTTTGCAACAACTCGTGTCAAGCTTCTCCAATGCCTGCAAAGAATTTGGTCTGCAAATCAGCTTGAAAAAGACAAACATCATGGCCCAAGACACTCGACCTCCTCCTACCATAAATATCCATAATGAAAACTTGGAGGTTGTGGACAGCTTCACCTACTTGGGATCCAAGGTCTCCAATACACTGTCCATTGAAGAGGAAATTAACAGCAGAATTGGCAAGGCAGCCGCAACAATGGCTAAACTAAATAAGCGGGTCTGGCAAAACACCAAGCTAACGGAGAAAACCAAACTGTGCGTCTATTGAGCCTGTGTCATCAGTACACTACTAAATGGGAGCGAGACATGGATCACTTATACATTACAAGAGCGTAAGCTTAAAAGCTTCCATTTGAGATGCCTGCGCCGCATCCTTGGTATTAAATGGCAAGACAAAGTGCCTAATAGTGAGTTCCTAATGCGTGCCAATACCCAAAGCATGTTCTCAATTCTTAGTGAAAGACGCCTGAGGTGGCTAGGACATGTCAAAAGAATGAGCCCCGGCCGCATCCCGAAGGACCTCCTATATGGTGAACTTGCTTCAGGAAAGAGGAAAACAGGTCGCCCACGCTTGCGATTTAAAGATGTCTGCCAAAGGGACATGAAAGCAGCCAAGATACATACAAGTGACTGGGAGTGTAAGGCAGAAGACCGATCTACGTGGCGCACAGTTGTCAAAGAGGGCGTCATAGTAGCCGAGGAGTGAAGAATGGAGGAGGCTGCAGACAGAAGAGCTAGGAGAAAGGTCAAAACATTTGGAAGCACAGAACTCGTGTGTAAAAACTGTGGCAAAGACTGTCACTCAAGGATAGGACTGCACAGCCACTCGTGAAAATGCTACCCATCCCAACGGTGATGCACCATCGTCTCACGAGACAGAAGGATGCCGGATAGTTACACGTTGGGAGGGGGCTATTTTTGACAATTTTCACCCTCCTTCCCTTCGTCGTCACAATCTGTCACACTTTCTTACACCCCGTTTCCCTACCCCTTGAAGCGTTACGTACTTTATGGACGTACGGCGTGACAATGGTCACGAGACATAGCGTGACTTACAACATATTGATCACTATGACCAACAAAATAATATCTCGAAGACACACAATGGACTCTGTTTTAAACCATTATCACTATGACCTACACAATAATATCTCGAAGACACACAGTGGCCTCTGTTTTAAACCATTATCACTATGACCTACACAATAATATCTCGAAGACACATAGTGGCCTCTGTTTTAAACCATTATCACTATGACCTACACAATAATATCTCGAAGACACATAGTGGCCTCTGTTTTAAACCATTATCACGATCAAGTTCAGTAATCACGATAAAATATTGAACAATATGTCACCAGTGTTCACACGATATCAAATACTTAGGAAGAAATAATGACAATGACATGAAATGATTCTGTCAGTGATTTGATTATAATTTACGCCTAAGACCTGTCAGTGATGTTATTTCAATCTACGCCTAATTTTAAGACCTGTCAAATGTGATATTAAACTTTATCTTTATATCGTGAAACATAATCAAAATGTAATACATTACAAAGTGTAATTTCCTCACTTGTTTGACAAGTTTATAGACATCATTGAGAACGCTACGTTCATAGTATTGAGCAGGAGTCGGCGCACAGGGGTATATTACCCTATTGGGGGTAAAAAGGGAACTTTGGGGGGGGGGTAAAGCAGGCTCCTTAGTGGGTAAATATGTAAAATTTTATATTTTGGGTGCCTGTAAAATACATTTCACAAATCCGTTATTTTGAGACTTGTTAACTGTAGGATTGGTCGAAGCATCATTATTTATAATTCTTTAACAGCTATTAGAACATTGAGTTCATTATGGCTGGTCCAAGCAACATTAGTTATCATTCTATCACAGCTATTAGAATATTGCGTTGTTTTTGCCTGGTCCAAGCAATACTAGTTATAACTCTATCTCAGCTGTTACTATTAGAATATTGAGTTGATAGCTAGCCGAAGCATCATCTGTTAAAAGTCTGTTAGGCTATTACGTTTTTGGACATTTAATTATTTTTTTAATATTAAAGAAATTTTCAAATTTTGTTTACAGCAACGGTAACCCATCTAGAGCTCGCACGTCACACGAGGCTGTCCTGTGTTCACATTGTCGCTGGCGTACAATTAATGAAAGATATGTTACAATTTTTACTGGAAGATTTCCAAACCAGGTTTCTAAAATATTATTGTTATGTCACATTTCTTGATTACTTAGTTCTTATTTGCCTTTGTCTTAAAATATTATCGGGTGTGCTTTAAAAAAAAATTAGGGAATATAAATTAAAGTGAAGTTGAGCTGGCCAGAGGATTATAAAATGAAGTTTGCTCAAAATCAGCTGTTGCAAGAAAGTCATGTTACGGTTTATAAAACGTGGGAGGCCACAGCCACAGGTGAGAAGCGCGCCATCTGGCGGTGCGCAAGGGCACTCAAGCTGCGAGAGTTATCCTCCCAGCTAGGAGAGAGGGTAGAGGGGGTGGAGCAGGGATAAACGCGCGGGTCCCCAGAGGATGTCTTATAGTATCTTATATGTTACAGACGCTCCCTCTGTATAGAAGATTATTGCGTCCTACGTTTATCTCTGTTTTGCGGTTTAGTCCTATATTTTTACTAGAGTCTTAAATGATGATAAAGTTTTGGCTTTCCTGGTTTCTTCAGGCAACCGAATCCACGCCCGGATACCGGACGGGAAAAAAGAAAACTTGTTGCCACGATTGCATTAAATACATTTTAAAGAATGTCAAATATGAACCAGTGGTGGTTAGTTTATGTTCGACTTTTTCAGTTATCCACAAATGACCACAGCGGACCGTCATACCTTGTTATATTTTTTAAAAGTAATTTATTTACATTTGGGGTTAGTTCCGGTTAAGTCTCGTTATAAACAAGTTGCTGTCTGTTGTCTATTAGAACCTGCTTTACAGTCAGTGGCAATCGTATCTTGTTGTAAATCTATCTCTACAATCTAATGTTGAAACATAAATTATGGGATAATTTAAAAAAAAAACTCTACACCTTCCAACTTGCTCTACAATGTCAAAAACATGTTTTGTTTTGTTACAGTTACACTACTGATGAGACAAGCGTTTGTTTTTTTACAATAACACTACTGATAAGACCAGTGTTTGTTTTGTTAGTTACACTACTGATAAGACCAGTGTTTGTTTTGTTACAGTTACACTACTGATAAGACCAGTGTTTGTTTTGTTAGTTACACTACTGATAAGACCAGTGTTTGTTTTGTTAGTTACACTACTGATGAGACCAGCGTTTGTTTTGTTACAGTTACACTACTGATGAGACCAGTGTTTGTTTTGTTACAGTTACACTACTGATGAGACCAGCGTTTTTTTTGTTACAGTTACACTACTGATAAGACCAGTGTTTGTTTTGTTACAGTTACACTACTGATGAGACCAGCGTTTGTTTTGTTACAGTTACACTACTGATGAGACCAGCGTTTGTTTT